>RJWJ010010367.1:0-47178 GCA_004363605.1 Indri indri
ACATTGGCCTAGGCAAAGAATTTATGAAGAAGACCCCAAAGGCAATCACAGCAACAACCAAAATAAATAAATGGGACCTGATCAAATTAAAAAGCTTCTGCACAGCCAAAGAAATTGTCACAAGAGCAAACAGACAACCTACAGAATGGGAGAAAATTTTTGCATGCTACAAATCTGATAAAGGGCTGATAACTAGAATTCACTTAGAACTCGGGAAAATCAGCAAGAAAAAAATCAAACAACCCTATCAAAAAGTGGGCAAAGGACATGAACAGAAACTTTTCAAAAGAAGACAGAATAATGGCCCAAAAACATATGAAAAAATGCTCAACATCTCTAATCATCAGAGAAATGCAAATCAAAACCACAATGAGATATCACTTCTCTCCAGTGAGACTGGCCTTTATCAAAAAGTCCCAAAACAATAAATGCTGGCGTGGATGCGGAGAGATAGGAACACTCATACACTGCTGGTGGGACTGCAAACTAGTGCAACCTCTGTGGAAAGCAATTTGGAGATACCTTAAGGAGATACAAGTAGAATTACCATTTGATCCAGCAATCCCATTACTGGGCATCTACCCAAAAGAACAAAAGTCGCTCTATGAAAAAGACATCTGCAATGTGGTATATGTGTACCATGGAGTACTATTCAGCTTTAAGAAACAATGGTGATATAGTACCTCTTGTATACTCCTGGATAGAGCTGGAACGCATTCTACTAAGTGAAGTATCCCAAGAATGGAAAAACAAGCACCACATGTACTCACCATCAAATTGGTAGTAACTGAACAACACATAAGTGTACATATAAGAATAACATCTATTGGATGTTGGGCAGGGGGGAGGGGGAAGGGGGAGGGGCGAGGGGGAGGAGGAGATGGGTATTTGCATACACAAAGAGTGCAATGCGCACCATCCGAGAGAAGGACACACTTGAAACTGGGACTTGGGGGGAAAGGGGGGCAAGGGCAACATACGTAACCTAAACATCTGTACCCCTATAATAACAAACAACAAAAAAAATAAAAAAATAAATAAAGTGAAACTGAGAAAGTTTAAAAAAAAAAATAGTATTTCTTGAATTAAATAGTACCATTCTATTATTTGAGATGGAGCCTAATCTATTTATACCATTTTTATACTTATATATTTATTGATATATAAGTATAAATATATATTGATATATAATATTGACATATATTGATACATAAGTATAAATGTATAATCTCTTTGGTTATACATTTTATACTTATTAACTATGTTACTGTAAATCACATGTAATTAATTTATTGAGGGTTGAACTAATCAATTTTCTTCTGTACAACAAATTTATATTTTAGGTCTCCATTTGTTTTGTCTCTTGATGTTTTATGGGCAATTGAAAAAAGCCAATAAAATTAACAAATAATAATTATAGTAAGAAATTATGCATGTAAGTTGGAATCAATATTAAGTGTTCAGGCTAATTTTCCTTCAAATGCTTAAGTTACATTACATTCAAATAGTTTGCTATATAATAAATTAAGTTACTATCATCTTTTTTTGATAAATGTCCCATCATTTTTCTTATCTTTTTAAACACTCTGTTCACGTAGAACAAAAAATTCCCAAAAGAATCTGAGATTTTATTAAAAAAATCATTCAAGTAGGATTTCTGCCTTAAAAAATAAGGTTTTATTAAGGAGTTAGAGGAGAACTAACTAGGCAGTTCCATGTTATTCACCTTAGCTAAATTCATGTATTGTTTATTCTTCTTTGTATATTTAAGAGAAAAGCATACCTTTTAAACAAATGTAAAACAAACCAATGACCACTGGATTTTGACCAGGCACATTTAATTCATTTGGGTTTTGTTTGAATGGCTGGAGAGGCCAATAATAAACATGTAATACTTTGAAAAACTAGGGGAAAATCGAAATTACATGTTTTATTCCCTAAAAGACTTAAGTCTAGGATTTCAAAATATTAGATTCATATGATAAATATTGCCCAGGAATTTATTTTTATAATATATTTTAGTGGTATTTTTAGCAACATTTTTAAAATTTATTTCGCTAGTATTTGTTGAAAATCTATCATGTGCTAAACATGATGTTAAAGATAATAAAGGAAATTTATCATACTTAACATTTTAAAATGATAAAGAAATTTATCATCTTTAACATCACTGAACCCAGTCTAGTGTAGTTAATAAATAAACTTTAGAGAACTGAGTTCTATTATAGAAATGCAGAAAGTCTAAGGGGGTCAAAAAGAAAGAAACAACTGAGACAAAAATTAAAAATGTGAAAAGATTTCTCTCATCACTTTGTAGTTGCTTAATCAGCAATCCTAATATACTTAATAATGTTACTAAATATCTTCCACATTTGAACTGGAGTAATTTTTGTTTTTGTTTTTTTTTTCCCCAAGGAAACAAACTTTGTTCTGGAAATGAATTGTTCTTTTTCCAACCAAGATAGACTAAGAGAGACTAAGTTTACCCTTCTGCTTAAAACAATTAAGAGAAAAAATATATATGAAAAAATGGTTTTCAGGAAACCGTACACTAGGCAGTAAAGTATAATGATCCCTGAGAGATGGGAATATATAAGGTGAATTATATGATTGTTCCAGCTTTGGGGCTCCTTATGTCATTATTCTTATATATGTTCCCTTGGTGAGTTGCAAACACCATGGTAGGTTGAAAGGTCTGTTAACTATGTAAAAAACAACTTTTTATATGACTATTTTATCTACTAGCTACCTCACTTCTTATTGTTTTCTTTAGTAAATGAAACATACAATATTTCTCTTAGAATGATATATTTATAGTCTTTTTCTTTTCACACCTGAAAGATATTAAAAAGAAAACCTGCAAACTATAATTTCTTGAGCTTAGAGCATGTACAATTTAGTGTGTAAGAATCTATTCTATGATAAAATGTTTTTCAAATTTTAACTTATTAAACTCATTGTACTTGTCAAAAGATTGCCCAAATTCTTAGTAGATTATGATTTTGAGTCAATACTGTTAATAATCTGAGTCACACATCTTGTTTAGTACACTGCTTTTAAAGATAATGGAATTTTCCAAGGTAATGATCCAGTCTTTTTACACCGTAATATAATAAGATCTGTTTAAACATCAGACTATCCTCTAAACGAGTCTTTCTAAAGCCCTTTATTTTATACAGTTCAGTAGTTATTAATACCTATTGATTGTGTATGATATCATAGAATGCTATTTAAATAAGGCATGAATATGTTTCTCAACAAGGTTTTATATTCAAATTAAGAGTAATCAAACCATAATAATTAGATAATTTATTATAAAAATATCTCCAAGCACTAGGAATTGCTTAAATCTGTATTGTTTAACCTGCAGTGGTTTCCCAAATAAAAACATTATTACCAGAAATTATGTATATTTTGTGGGCTGGTGTCTATGCTGTATAAATCACATACCTTTGATAGCCTTGCCTTCTGACTTGTTTTAGGATATATCATGCTTTTTTATAAATATGTTTCTAAAATATGTTAATTTCTTCTCAGACTGTGTAATTAGTTCCTTCCTAGTCAAAGGAGATTTCTCCCATGATCAAATTCAATCATTTTTCTATGTTTTAGAATTCCGCCTGAAATAGGCTTATTTTTATTTATGAAAATGTGCCAGAAGATCTGCAAGTGCAATTTCGTAACACTTACATAAGCATATTTTTCCAATTTAAAATAAAGTTTACAGTTGGAAATAGCAGAACAAATAGAAGAAATATCATTACGAATTTGTAAATGCTGTGAATTCAATAGCATGGCTAAGAAAATGAATGACAATACTTTGGCCATATGTTTATTTTAAGATTGTAGTAGGAGTGGACAGAATGTGTTTATTAAATGAAACAATTACAAATGTGGAATATATCATTCTAATGGTTTTTCACTTAGCACATAAGAGTTTATATCGAAAAATATTGGAGACTGAGTTTGGATAAACTACATATATTGAAATGATCCCATGGTTTTCCATTTTTAGTTTTGTACGATTATGTGCCACTTATTGATTTATTGTCTCTAAGCAATAAATTCATCCTCTTTACCTGCTCTGTGAAAATAAATTGACCCCTCTAAATACTTTCTAATTAACATCTGACGCTGAAGCTTTGTCAATAAGTAAAGGTGGAGAGACATCGCAGAATAAAAAGTTTTATTTCCTGTTATGCCTGTGCTCATTTGGCAGGCTCCTGCACTGCACCTGGCTTCCCCCAGCATCAGGCTACTGTAGCACTCACAGGTTCTCCACTGCTTGCCTTCTGCTATGCATGGAGGCCAGCAGCACCCAGCAACCAGCTGCTTTCCCCTGCTACCCCTTTTGGACGGTTTTGTAGCAAACTGCCTCTGGTGAGACACCTACCCATCAATAGCTGGAGAAATTTCTGGCAAGTTCATCATAGCCATTTCTCTGCCATAGGTGTGAGTTCTCTAAGGAGATCTTATAAAGTCCATGTGTGTTTGAGGAGGGAGGTGCTATTTGTTAGGTGTTCTGTCTCAGCCATAGGGGTAACAACTCTTTTGAACTGTTTTTACTATAGTCACTGAACTTATTAGAGATTCTGGACATAAGGAGCCTCAAATTCTGTGTCAGTTAAATTATCTGCCATTTCATGTTTTTGCTAAATCAACATCTTTATGAATTCACCTGCTTACATTTCTATTATTTTAGTTGTAAAAAGTATGGAGGCCAAAGATTTCACACGATTATAATAAGGAGCAAACCAGGTACTGTGGTGGCTGCTGAAATTGGAGATGACGGGAACTGGGAGTACAAGTGCCTTTATTTCACTCTTACAAAAAGAAATTGTGTGTCAAAGCACTAGACAGCACACAATGTGATGAAGAAATCTCAGCTGAAAGCCTAATTCACGTCGAGGAGGCAAGGCTGAGTCATCACCACCACCCGGGCAAAGACTCAGTTTTACTCGATATTTGCTGTTCCATAATTGGAATAAGAGAAAGAAGACATGGGCATCTGTGAAACTGCAGAGCTTCTGTTAAGTTTTTATCAGAGTCTGTTAGTTTAAATTTGCAGCCTCTAAGGTAAAATGTAATTCAACGTCTGCATTATCTTCATGCACATGGCAGCAACATTAGGAAAACAATAAATTTCACCTAGTTTCTACATTCAAAAATTAATCTAACCCTATGAGAAAAATGCCTTTATTTTTCCTAACAGTCACTACATAAGAAAAATAAGTTTGCAACTGTGATGAAATCAATTAAAGTTTCTTTTAAAAAACACCTTGATTAAATATGACTTAACATCTCCCTCCTCCCTTATTTTAACAGAAAGAAGTCCTTTAAAGAAGAGTTTGTAAAAAATTTCATTTCTAAGCAGTTTTGAACTGATGTATTCTTCAATCTTAGACAAAGCTTAAGTCTTAGAAAAGACACTCTAGGTACTACACATTTTGTGATAGAATTTATATGCAGAATCAAAGTTCACAGTGATTAAAAGTATAAATAGCTAAGAAAAATCTAGAAAGTTAAATCAAAATATTTGCTTGTTTAAATAATGATATGCAGAATATTGTTGTAGTTTACCCTGTGTATTTCGTCTTGTTTATTTTCTACCTGTAGAGTCAAAACAAACAAACTGTAAACCCTAAAATAGAAAGTTGAGAGCATAAAGCAGGATGTGCTTTGTAATAGCACCACATAACTTTAAAAAGTTACATGAAATATTTGGCCAAAGAAAATGAAGGGAGCTGGGTGTCATGGTTCACACCTGAAATCCCAGTACTGTGAGAGTCTGAGGTAGGAGGATTGCTTGAAGCCAAGAGTTCAAGACCAGCCTGGGAAATACAGCAAGATTCTGTCTCTAAAAAAAATTCAAAAACTAGCCAGGTGTGGTGGCACGCACCTGTAGTCCCAGGTACTTAGGAGGCTGAGGTGGGAGGATCTCTTGAGCCCAAGAGTTGGAGGCTGTAGTGAGCTATGATCATGCTACTGCACTCCAGACTGAGCAACAGAGAGAGATCCTGTCTTTAAAAACAAAACAAAACAAAAACAACAACAGCAACAAAAAAAAAAACACACACACACGAAAAAAGTAAGAAAACAAAAGAAAAGAAAAATAGAAAGAGAATGGACATAATTTAATACCAAACACCAACAAAGAAGTTCTTCCACCTCATCTCCAACGTAAATTTTAGCTACTGATAAGGCTTCAAAGACACAAAAATGGCTGAGATTTCAACACAATATGTGATTTACTATTAAAGGAAAAGTAACTAGAACATAGGTAAAATATCTCTATCACATTCCAAGTACTCAATACCTTGCTGTCTATAGACTCCTTCACTTATATTAATTATTTTAAAATTTGATAAAAGGGAAGGTTGTGCTTTTTATTCATATGTCAATGAAAATATTTTTATGAAGCTATCTTTTGTAACAATTAAATTGCAATGAAAGTTTGAGAATCACTATTCAGATCATACTGTTTAATAACTATTGACATATACACATATTCATATGCATACATATAGTTTTGGATAGGGTGCTTAGAGATGATGTATCCCAGAAGGCAATATTTCAGCAGACGTATGAATGAATTTAGTAAGCTGCCGCATAATTGAGAAGAAAGAATTCCAGGTAGAGGAAAGGCAAGGCCCCTGAGGCAGGAGTCTGCTTGGTGATGGTCAAGGAAAAGAAGGGAGGCCCAGAAGACTAAAGCAGGATAGGATACTTGAGATGAAAGGAAGTAGAAAATACAGACATAAATAACCAGATTTTATGTAGTTTAGGACTTTATAGGCCATAATATGGACTTTGAGTTTTATTTTAAATGTGATGGGAAGTCTATAAGATTTTAAGCATGGGTATGATGGAATGACATATTTGACATATTTTTAAAGGATTTCAGTGATTATAAAATATCCTACAAGTGTTAAAGCTTGAAAGAAGAGAGAACAATAAGAAAGCTATTCCAGTGGTGATTTTGACTCTAGTGATAGTACTGAAAAAAAGTAGTAAGTTGGTCAGAGTCAGCATTTATTCATGTATTCAAATGGTGGAATCACTATATTGTGCATACAATATATGACAGAGCTTGCAGAGTCAAAGATGACACCTAGTTCCTTTGTCTGAGCAAATGGCTCCATGGTGATTTTTTTTTTTTTACTGGTTTAGGGAGAACTCAGGGAGGAGCAGATTTTAGTTTTGGACCTGCTACTCTTGAAAAACCAGTTAGATATCTGAACAGAGATATAAATAAAAGAGACATCATTATATATTTTATTTGTGAGACATCATCTATTTGCCCCTCAAGATTGACTTCATACCCTTTTTCAATTTGTTCTGTGCTCTGAGCTCCATTTCCTTCTATTCTTCTTTTGGGTTAGTCAGTGGGAAGATTTAGAGAGAAGAGAAGGAGGAAGAAAACAATTATGGGTATATATTATTTCTGCTCCCACTAGGATCATGTGAGGCTTTAGGTGCCCTTTGAATAAAGGCCACTCCTTCTCTCAGGACAACCCTTTATATTACCCATTTTTTTCAGGTTTCAGATACTCTTCTTTGTCCTAAATGTTTTGTGTGTTAGGGTGTTTATAACTCTATAGTTTTTAACCTCAATGAGCTGCATCATCTTCTGTGGTTTCCTTGTTTTCTGTTCATACTTTAATAAGCCCTCAAATCATTCTAATTTGAAGGAGTGCCATTTGATTTATGTTTAGACTCATCTGCTACAGTAATTGGTACTGCAAATGGCCCCATGAAACAAACCCTCCAAATAGAATTTTGAATTGGTATGTTCATATATTAAAGGATCTTAGAGATAACCACCTGGATGGTGGAAAATGGAACACGGGATATCCATGGTGTGCAATATAATCATGATCAATCATGTGCTAAAGCTTGGTGGTCAGGGGAACAGTGCAGATTGAGGTCAATGTATTTTGAGAACCAGTGACTGAGACATTTAGCTGTTATGTTAAAAATAGTGTTTATAAAGTAAGTTTCTAGAGTCTCCTGGCTTCCTAGAAAGGTGCTAAAGTGGGTACATGGAAGAAAGAGAAATTAAAAGTGATAGATGTACAATTTAGAACCTCTATGGAAATCTTACAGGGGTCCTTTGTCTTCTGGAGTAGGTGGGAATTTCAGACTGAATTTGAGAAGAAATGCAGAGCTAAATTGCAAATTAAATGTACCACAGTCCACATCCTTGATTTTAAAGTAAGATACAGGTAGAGAAGAAATAGGACTCTAAAACATAGGATAAGGACATTTTGACAGATATAGATAAGACCAAGAATTTCAAACTCCCTAAACCTCTCTTGTCACTGGAGGGAGATCTCCTTCCCCTCTTTGAAGAAAGCAGCCCTCTTTTGCATGAAAATCTTTCTGTAATTTCGCCTACAGAAATTGTCTCAAAAGTTGAAGCTTAATTTCTTCAGAACCTACTGTCACCAATCTTATTGCTGCAAGCCTTTAAGGAGATTCGTCCCAGCACAGAGTAGCATGAGAAGTAAAGGCTTATATGAGTAGACAGCCATGGAGGAAAGATGAAGTCTCACAAATCTATTTCTGCAGGAGCCTGGGGTGTGTAAATGGAGAGGGTAATAGGAGAGATTGAGCATGTTGGACAAAATATAAGTTTCAATTGGCCACATTTCCTGCCCCAGGTATACTTACTCAGGATTTTGGATGTAGGTTGATCTGAACACCTGGGAGAGGACTATTTAGACTACTCTGTTAGTTAATTAAGGCATAGACTCAGTATAGCCTATGGTTAATGAAGTAAAATTTGGAACTTTGCTGGCATGCTATAGAAGAGAGTCCTAAGGCTCAGGAACTGAGCTCTACCACTCCCTACCCTTAATCCTGTTCCTCTCTCCAAGTGTGGAGGGACTACTTACAAAACTATTTTTAGAGTGTAGGAAAACTATAAAGTATATTGCAGAATTCTACTAGTGATAAATGAGCTGTTACCACCTCTACGGCCACAGGGAAATGTGTTTACATGAAATAAGATTAAATAATGAGATGAAAAACAAACGGACACTGATTATTTAAAGGGAGTTGACTTGCATCAAGCTAGATTAGCTAATAGTGAGAGGTTTTAAAATGTATTGTTTGATAGCAGAAATGATAATCTCATTAAAATATATCACCTCTGCACTTGCTTGCCTTCTAAAACCTCAATTTCTCTTTCTTTCCTCCTGACTGACTTTCACAACGTTCCTGGTTTATGAGCTTTAATATTTTATTTTCCATTTTTATTTGAATTTTATTTTTTATAACTATATCTAAACTGATATCTAAAATGGGAATAAAAATAGTCTCTACCTCATAAGGTACTTATAAGGATTAAAGACATAATACCTGAAAAGCACTTAGAGTAGTACACTCAATAAATTTTAACTCGTTTTAACACTAATAGGATTATGTCTATTACAAAAAACCACAGTATCAGCTAGATCAGATTTTTAAGGTTCACCTGAATGCATTCTTTCACTTTTATTTCCACATTTATATTTATGTTGTACTCTATGCATCTTAAATGATTCTCAACTGCTATTGATATTTAGCTTTCTGAATCTAAATAAATTAGCTCTAATTCACCTAATGAGCATCTATTTTCATATTACTCATTTGGCATTTTAATTGTCTTTTTCATTGCTAAAGTGATTTGTGTATTTATGGCTAACTGTTAAAGAAAGCCACAATTAGCAATAAAAAAAAAAAAGATTTTATTTAGGAACTATAAAAATAGGGGAAAAGAGACCTCATTGTAGAACTGGGCTCAATTCTGAATATAGCATGGACAAGTAAGGATTTATAGCCAAGAACCTGGGTGGGTCTGTGGTTGGAAAATTGCTAAGAATATCAGGCGTAAAGGGAAATTTAAACAAACCTAACAGGATTCTTGCTTAACTCAAATCAGGGTGATCAGATATCACTTGGGGCATGGTAGGAAATGAAGAATTTGATCGGATATAGAGGGGATCAAATATTAAGAATGGGTGATTCTCCCTAAACTGACTTAGCAAGATTCTTGCAAATATTAAAGGTAGACCCAACAAGGACCAACACCAAGGTTAAGTCCTAGAGGGCTTAGAGAAGCCTGACTAGAAGTAGGTCAAGGAAGGCGTCTTGCCATAGCTCTAACTAGCTGAAAATTGATTTTGAAAAATGTCCTGCTTTCAATATATTACTTATACTTAATAATTACACTTAAATTACTTATTATACTTACGTAAATATTATTAGCACAATCAAAGCAAAGATCTATCAATAACCCTCAACATCTACCATGCCCTTATCCATGGTCTGTAAACAGTCACTTTCCATATCACCAACCCAGTAAGGAAAGGAACACACAGAGGAAAGGAAAATGTGGAGACTGAAACAACACAGGGTGTTTATGAAGTAGGACTGTTAAAACTAGAGTTATCCAACTTGAAAAAGAAGGAATAAATTGGAGGACTGACAGTGCTAGATGTGTCAAGACTCACTATAAAACTGTGGTAATTTCCACATTGTGGTATTGGTGAAATTACAGACAAATAGTCCAAAGAAACAGAAATGGGATACAACAATAATAACATCACAACCCAAAACATACGTAGTGCATTAACAGACCTACCTATGACTAGTCAGCTGGTTAATGACAAAACTGCCACTGCAATGTAATGAGTGAGGCAAAGGATGATCTTGTCAGTATGTAGTGTTATATCAGTCAAATGTCTGTATATTATGGATATACAAAAAATAATCTCGTTCAAATACTATATGGTTTATGGATCTAAATGCAAACCATAAACAGTAAAATCTCTAGGAGAATATGATGAAATTAGAATGGCACGGACTTTTGAAATAGTGTGCTGATAGTGTTTTATATTTCAACCTGGTTATTGGTTGCATAGATATATTAACTTTAAAATAATGCATGAAGTATATACTTATTTTTATAGTGTCCTATGATACTTTACACTTCAAAATAAATTTACAAAAATTACACAGGAGTGGAACTTTTGAAACTTTTCAGTGAAGGACTTCTGATACTGAAATCTCACTTAACTAATCTGATTATAATTGGAAACCTGGGGCTGTAATTATTTCCCTAATAAGTTCATATTTTCTAGAACAATATACTTAAGAAAGGTAAGTTTTTTGTTTGTTTGTTTTTTTTGGGGGGGGGGTCAATTTATTGTTACAAAAGCCGTGTCCTTGTAAGTTAAACATTTAAATAACTGGGCACTCGCCCACCCCTATTTCTTCTCCAAAGTCAATTTAGCTGCCTCTCCTGTGCCTACTTCTGAGTTTCCTTTGATATTTCTGAAAGTGATAGTACAAATGGTTCAAATGCATGTGGACGCTGTAAGGACATACAACTTTAAAACATGAGGCTTAATTCTTCCTGTTGAAAATAAGGGAAAAACTTCCCTTCCTCTCTTTTCTTCGAGCACTTACTTTCAAAAACTTATCATTTTAAGTTCTTTCTTTATTTCTTTAAAATGTATGTAATTTTTTCAAAAGCTAAATAAGCCATTTGCCAGCTTTATGTTTCAGTAATGTCTTTCTCCAAGACCTCTGACCCATGTCTTCAAAAGCTAGTTGTCAATGAAAATAGGGCCCCTGTCTTTCTGTTCTGTGAGTCCCACAGGAGCCTAACTTTTATGGGCACTTCACTCCAAAACTATCTCCTGTCAAAAAGGGATGAGGATTTCCTTTAGTTAAAGCCAATTTAGCTAGCATAAATTGTCAACCAATTACGAGGTGAATTTAGGACTACGTTGGCAATCTTCTTACTTGAGGACTATTTATCATTTATTTTGAGAACATGTATACAATGAGTTGTATCCGTTTGGCTATTTAAAAGGTGAGATTCCTTTCTTTGCAATGTCAGCAGAATGTGCACCACATTCTGGTCCAATGCTTATGCAATAACATAGCTGTTTCCTTCTCTTCTACTTTTGCAGAGAGGTTATCAAGTTTGGCAGGAAAATTTGTTTTTAATTATATTTTTCCAACAACACATTTCAATCATATCATTCCTTTGACAACTACTTGCCCTTCATTTTAAACCATGAACAAATATAAATCAATTTTGAGATTTTGACAGGAAAAGGAAAGCATAAGTCTAATATCCGTGGTCAAATAATAGAAATACATTTGCAAACTATTGTGCATGAGTATTTCAAGTATCTTGTTTTCCAGGATACGAGGAATGTTGTATTCAAAATTGTTAGTTTCGTTTTAAAAATTTCCAAATTTTGTTTGATGTATGAGCTTTGAATTACAAAACACTAAGTATTACTATCAAGAACATTGTATTTGAGTAGAAAAAGAAAAATTTGGCCTTTTGATAGAAATAATTCTGTTATCTAGAAAAAATGTTATTTTCATTATTGTTACGAATTTTTAAAATAAACTTTTTGTTTTATGGTAGTTCTGTTACAGAAAAAACTTTTGAAGATAATGCAGAATTCTCATATAATACATACCAAATTTCCTCTATTGTGTTGTTGTCTGATACATTTGTCCCAATTAATGGATTGACACCGATACTTTTTTTTTTTTTTTTAACTAGAGTTCTTACTTTATACAGATATCCTCATATTTTTGTTTTTTAACTAAGTCCTTTTTCTGGTCCAGTGTCCCATACAGGCTACGTTATTACCTTTAATTACCGTGTCTCTGTAGGCAATTCTTGGCTGTGACAATGAATTACTTTTTGTTACTTTTTGTGTGTTTTAAAGGGAATCACTTTCATTTTTTTCTTAGGAAGATCCAGTTTCATATTGTTGCATCATCTATACTGTTTTCACATGTTCTCCTTGAATTGTCCTTACTCCCTTGAACTATTCGTTAATTTTTAAACATGGGATTTGTCAATACTATCAAATAAGCTTAGAATGTTTGATTTTAAGACTTGAACATTGCAGCCACACGATACACACGAAATAGCCACATAAACACCAAAACTGAGAACAGCTGCTTTATGTAGTTATAAATGTCATTTTAGGAAGGTACACCAATTTAGTGCTCCTTCATGTGGTAATAAGTACTTTCCTATAATTATTATTTTAGATGTGCAGATTCTAAGCCAAGTTTACTTCATAATGACTGTTAGGTAATTGCAAGCGCTCTTTCTTTGTAACCTTCCAATTACTTCTAATCGCAAATGTGGTTATTGAAGTGTATATGTGTTACATTCGCTAACCAGATCTTGTGCATTATATTCCTGAAAGTTAAAATGCTTATTCATCTAAAAATAATTTCTAGCTATTAATAAAATGCTTCGAGGTGAATCTTTACCTGAATTTTTTTTTCTAGTAAGTTATTTAAAAATATTTTAGAATTTGCACTTCAACCACTTATGCCTAGTGAAATATGATAAGGACCGATGTTTGATTCGCAGCGTCTCCCCTGAGAATACAATGCTCAGGCCTCCACAGCTCTCAACTGTCGCAGTCCGTGTGCTCCTTTATGTTTCACTCACGGTTGTGTTGTAGCCATGACACCAATTTCGGCCAAGAGACTGGGAGTGGGAGATATGGAAATATATAGCGTGGCTCACAAATTAATTTGTTTGCTTGTATGTGGCACTACTAGGCAGGCATTACATAGGTTTTAGAAAGTACGTATTTTCAAAGCCTATAATATGCTCAAATTATCATGTATTTTTATTACAAAGACAGAACAGATTTTAATAATTGCAAATTTTCTAAAACTGTAATTCGATCTTGTTTTTAGAATAACTAGACTGTGCTATGGTTTTATGATAACAAATTAATTTAGGGATTACAGATACATAACAAAATTCAGGCTTAATTTTTGCTAGTGTAAAGTCACATGTGGTTTTACAGTGTTCTTCCTTCTGGAAGCTACTCCATCTAGAAAACATGGCTTTGGAGGCCATCATAGGAAAATAAGGGAGGTATAAAGGAGGAATCTTACCTGATAACTACCTCAGTGTGGCAATATGTATCACCTCTACCCGAAGATATGTTTGATATTTAAGGGTCTTTCCTTAGGACACTAATGCCAATCATAAAAGTAAGGTATTATGGCAAATCTTGATAATCATTATTTACTCTGAAGAGAAATTATAGTGGTGTCATCTGGGTCATAAGCTCAAAAGTCAGATGGAATATGTTAAAATATCCTCAACTCTCTTTATTTGCCTATGTTCTATTGAGGAATACTTTACCTCTCTGTCTTAGTTTGTTAGGGATAATATAACAAAATACTATAGACTAGGTGGCTTACAAAACAACAGGAATTATTTTTCTCATGGTTCTGGAGGTTGGAAAATCCACCATCAAGGCACTGGCTGATTTGGTGTCTGGTAACTCATAGTAACTCATAGACAACCATCTTTTCACTACAGCCTCACAGAGTAGGAGGGTCTAGTTAGTTCTCTGGGTCTCTTTTATTAGGGCACCAGTCCCAATCATGAATGCTCCACCCCCATGATCTAATCATCCCCCAAAGATGTCACCTCCTATCGCCGATACATTGGAGCTCAGGATCCCAGTTGTGAATTTGGGGGAGACACATTGAGGCCACAGCACTCCCCAAAGTTTAATTCCCTTATTTAAATAATATTTAATTAATATTATTGTTCTAAGACATAATTGAGATTGACTGTAGCAATATGTATGGAAATTATAACCATTTTATGATTTTTAGATATAAAATTATTATTTCTATAATTCAATTAAATAGTGAGCATGTTAACTCATAACAATGGCTCAAAAATCAAATGAATAGTTCCAAATTAAAAGCATGGATTGTGAAGTATGAAAAGTTAATAGAAACCTAAAGTTTTAAAAATGGATTTGAAGTTGCATATGTATCCATTCATTCATTCAGCAGCTATTTATCAAAAGTACTCTTTTCCAAGTGCTCTAACAGTCACAGGGATTTTGTGTAATAAAATATGCAATGCCTTTATCCTCAATAAGCTTAAAGCTCAAGAGTGGGGGAGATAGACAAGAACCATAGAAACAAATATTTAAATGGGAAATAATTATTTTGTTAAGAGCATTAAAGACTTTTATGCAGGAGAATGGAGTAGAATGTGAGCAACAATTGGGAAGTTCTGCTTAGAGTAAGTAAACGAACGGTCTCTCTACTGATTTGACATTTTATTAAGATCTTGAGGATAATAAAGAAGAAGAAGTCATAGGATGATCCGTGGGTACAGCCTTGCAAGCAGAGGAAAGAGTAAGTACAAAAACTCTAAGAAGGGAATGAGATTAGTGTGTGTAGGGACAAAAGGAAGGCCCGTGATTAAAGAGAGAGTGGTAGAAGAACAGAGAATTAGGTAGGGACCAGATTGTATACTATGTTATAGACCTATGTATGGAATTTGGATTTTATTTTAGGTAGTTTGGAAATTCATTGGAGGGTACAGAGCAAGTAGGCATGTGCTTGAATGGCTTGCTGCTGTGCGGAAAAAGGACTGTAGGAAAACAAGAGTAGAAGATACTCATTTGTAAAGTGGGATCAATACAGTACCTACATCAGAAAATTGTGTTAAGTATTTAAAGAGTGGATATATGCAATACTCTTAGAATTGTACCTGGTACAATAAGTACTATAAAAATGTGTGTTTAATAAATAAAGATAGTGGTTTATGCTCAGGTGTTTTCAGAATCACAAATGCAAAGGTACTTGTGATTGTTTAAAAAATTATTTCAAACAGAATACTGAAATGATAGGTTGGTTATCTTTATGGTACAGAATGATTAGCACACACCATCTCTGAATATTGAACTCTTATTCTTTCTTCAGGTCTAGTTTATTATTATCTGCCTCAGAAAAATTTCTAAACTCATACCTCGATTATAACAGTTACTACTCCCAGATTTGCATTAAAATAACCAATAATAAACCTCTTCAGGGCAGGGATTATTTTTCACTTTTTATGGTGACATAATAGCTAGTAAGGTGCCTTATATGCAGATGACCATCCAAAATTGGCTGGCATTAGAAAGGAGGGCATTGAAATTAAACAGTATTAGAAAGAGTAGCTTTTGAGGGCTGTGAATACTAAATGGAAAATTAGAAAAAAAATCACAGGAACAGAAATCATTTGTGCATAAGTAAGACATTTAGCAATTAGTCCTATAGATATTATTCTGAAGATATTCCTTTTACTTTGAAATATTAAGAGTTTTGTGGTCAGGTCAATTTTTAAGCACTCATTAACCAATTAAGCGTTAAGTCAATAGACATGGAACAACTGAGCTATACACATATTCTGATAAATCTTCTAAAAATTCTTGAAAACTATTTGTTCTCAGAGCCTGTGAATGAATTCCGTTAATTCAAATGGAAATTTCACATATGTTGTACATCAAGAGGAGATGAAGTTCCTTTTATATTCAACTCTATAATTCAGTCCTGTACATTAATTGTTTTGATGTATGATTCAAATATGGGTTATGCTTAATGCACAGTGACTTGAAAGATGAAATGAAAATAACTGAAGCTTAACACTTATGTTCCTTTAAACAAAAAGGTGAATGCAATGGAGAGAATGCAATGCATGTGTTTTACACACAGTTGAGGAGAGCATATGTGAAGTTTTATACAGCGAATGAGTTAGGGCAAAGATGAAAGGGGCAGCCTGGAGCTTTCTTGAAGGGAAATTTTTTTCAGCTACTTAATTCTCACTGAAAGCCTTTGGGGATATTAACTGGACTCCGCGTATACAGTAATGAGAAAGTTTTATTTTTCCATTTCTCAACTCTGGCAGATTGATGATGATTTGAGAATAATTTGCAATTTAAAACTTCTAACTGGTCTCCTTGCTTTTGCCCTTGCACTCTATTGGCAGCTAAGGTTACGCAGAGAAGCAAAAATAAAGGCATGATACTCCTCTGCTCAAAATACACAGATCCCTTTTATCACATTGAAGGTAAAAGCCAACAGTGTCACATTGGCCTGCAGAGCCCTAAATTATTCAGCCTCTGTTTCCTCTCTGACCAAAGCACCTGCTTCTCTTCCCTCATCTCGCTCTGCTCTTTCAAACATAGTAGCTCCTCACACAACTGCCTCATGGTCCCTGTTCTTTCTATGCCTACTGTGTGGCCAGTTTTTCCCGTGGACAGAGCATGATTCACTGATTGCTTCCTTCAGGTTCTTAAGCAAAGACCAAAAAGGAGGCGTTCTCTAGCCATTCTCTTTCACCAATTAAAAATATAACTTCCCAGTCCTCACTGCTCTCTCCTTTTCTATTCTCTTCCTTGCTTTAGTTTCCTGCTCAGACTGTCATCACTGGACTGCATATTCTACTGACGTGTCTGTGAGTGTGCAAGCACATGTGTGTGTGTGTCTCTATATTCCCCAATTAGAAATCAGGATTCATAAAAACATGATATTTGTTTTGTTCTCTGAATCATGCAAGGATAGTATCTGGCACATTCTAAGTGCTCAATATAAATGTGTTGAATTACTATTTAACAAATAAATGAATGATCCCAGAAAAAAAAAAAATGGAATCATAAGGTGTTAAAAGTTTTACTTTAAACAAATTCCATCCTTATAATTCATATTTTTAAAGTTTTGGCAAAATACTTCATTTCTTCTTTAAGTTCTATTTTTTTCCATTTCTTGCATTATAATAAAATGTCTATGATATTCATATACTGGGAAAGAAATTGGAAAATGGACTGACATCATAGATTTATAGTAGTCATGGCTTTCTTTCTGTTTTTGCAAAATATGTAAATGTAAAAATGCAAGGACATATATTTTTTCTTTCTTTTTATGATCTGGAGTATGATTTCTATTTTTTATAATTTTGTTAAGTGGATATGATTGAGAAATCATATGAAGGGTGTGGAATATAACATAAGAAAAATAAAACAATAAATTCAACTTGACTGACTGGTAATGTTGATTTCACAGTAGTTTTAAAAGAAGCAGATAATAGCTGATCACAAAAACTGACTGCCTTCCATTATGGAATAAAATTATGGTTTCTCTGGTGTTTTGCTCAAAAGCAATATTTACAACTGCATATGAATCCATAACTACCTCAAAGTAAAAAGTTTTTAAAATAAATTTTATTTACTTCATTTTTATTCATTCATTTTGTAAATACTTTTTGAGCATCTACTGTGTTGCCCACATATGCCATGAGTATCTAATGAGAGTATGCATTTGAACTGTGGTGCTAGAATTGTGAAAAAAGCAAAATCTCTGCTCCCAAGTATGTTAAATATTGGGAGAAACCAAAAGTGAATCAATAAAAATATTGTGATAATAGTTCTAGAAGAAAACAAAATGAGATAAAGGGACATAGGTTGATAAGTGGTACCATTTTGATAAGATGATGATGGATGTTATCTCTAAGGAGAAGATATTTTAAAAGGGAGGGACTGAGCATTTCAAATCTCTGAGGGACAGTATTTCAGGAAGAGAAACTGGCAAGTACAAGTTTTAAAAGCTCCATATAGAAGTGTGGAGTCTGGGGCTGAAGATGCAGCTTCTATCAGCAAAATGTACAAATTCTTCCTACTCTTCCATTGCCTCTGTGGCCTTGGGGAGTGTAACTGATAGAGTAATCTAACAAATTACAAAGATGCACAGAAGAAGGATGAATATTTACCATTTTATGTTATGGGACTCATTATGTATAATCATGGGTGATAGAGATTAGTAGAATTCTACAGAATAGCAAATGGGAGATTTATAGATTATCACAAATTCCGCACAGTCTCCTTCTTCTTTGTAACATGGAAATAGGTTTTGTCTTCATAATTGTTGGAGACATATTTCTAACAAATAGTTTATGGCATAATAATTTGCCAAAGATATATTATTTACTACACAAACAGACCAGATATAATCAGGGCAAATCCAAACAAACCTGGCTCTCTTAACTTCACTATCCATCCGATTCTCTCCCTTCAGTTACCTAGTTCACCTTTTTCCTCTGCTTCACTTCCATATTCTATCATCTCATTCCTGTATTGTCTTGACATTTACATGTTCACACACATATAAATATTATTCAATATATCTCCTAATGCATTTCAACTTAGTTTGAGCATATCAAGAGTAAGAATCACATATTTGCATCTTTGTATGTTTGGTAATATGCAATACACTCAACATACAAGAGCATATTAAATATTTGTTATATGAAATAATGCTGTTAGGCAAAGAAAAATAAGGGCATGGAGGCAGGCATATACCAAGTAACTCCCAGAAACTGTGTCGTCGCATTTAGGCTGGAGATTAAAATATGTGATGGACAATAATAATAATCTTGATATATTTTACCAATTATTGATAAAGAGACATATTATTCACTGTAGTCCCTACACCAAGCTTATGATTTTAATACTATTATTACCTCCATTTTACATAACAGAAAACTTAGACATTATGAGGTTAAACGACTTCATTTGTTTAATAACAGTAGAGGTTAGGTTTTAAACCATCTGATTCTATAACTCGTATTTATAAACCTATGCTACAAGATGGGGGAAAGATTCCATTTGTAAGTGACAAAATCCCTATTCAAACACGTTTAGAAAAATCTAAAAATCAAAATCAGTTTCAGGTAGAGTTGGATTTAGTTAGTCAAAAAATATCATTGCACTGCAGTGTTCTCTCTATGCTGTGATGCTAATTTCCTCTGTGCTCCATTCTGAGGCTAGTTTTTTCCTTTAATTGTATATGTACCTTCCTTCCAGAAGCTTCAGCTTACATTCTAATCCCTTAGTAGAAGCAGTTAAAAAGGGAGCATGATGGTTTCCAAGGATTACCATGCTTTCCTAGATGTAGGAAATCTTTAATCCCTTGAGTACTGGATAGTCTGATTCCAATTGTCCATGTCTGAACTGTATTCTCTTATATAAAAGGGTTCAGATGGGTCAGCTCTCAGTTCCCTGCCTGCTTATAACTATGGGTGCATCATATATCATTCCTCTCACCATGAAAACATATGGATTCAGGGTTAGGGAGAGAGAAATTTTAAGTAAAATATGCTGTTTGCAGAAAAAGTATCAAACTATACTAAGCAAACAAAAATATATATACCTATTAGAGGTAGATACGGGTTTTATTCGGGTCATGGAGATACAGTCCTGTGTCACTAATTGAAAGGGATATATATGCTCTGAGACATGTGGTGGTAGGCAATTTCATTATTGTATGAACATGATGGCATAAGTGTACTTACACAACCCTAGACGATAAGAGACTACTGCACACCTAGGCTATATGGCACAGCCTATTACTGGTAGGCTACAAACCTGTACAGCATGATACTGTACTTAATAGGGTAGGCAATTATAACACAATGGTAAGTATTTGTGTATCTAAAATATCTAACCATAGAAAAAGTACAGCACAAATACAGTATCATAATCTCATGAGACCACGGTCATATGCATTCATCATTCATTGAAACATCCTTATATGGAACATGACTGTAACTAAATGTCAAATTAGGCCTGGGTGTGGTGGCTCACACCTATAATTCTAGCACTTTGGTAGGCAGAGACCAGAAGATTGCTTGAGACCAGGGGTTCAAGTTAAGCCTGGGCAATAGACAGACCCTATCTCTACAAATATTTTAAACAATTAGGCAGGCATGGTGGTGGATGCTTGCAGTCCCAGGGATTCAGGAGGCTGAGAAAGGAGGAACACTTGAGCCCAGGAGTTTGAGGTTGCAGTGAACTATAACGATGCCACCACACTCTAGCCTAGGCAACGTAGCAAGACCCTGTCTAAATACATACATACATACATAAATAAATAAATAAAATGCCAAATTTAGAAGTTGAAATTATATTCTACATGATAGAAAAATCATTAATCATAGATTATAAAAATTTATTTTTAAAGAATTCTATGGGCTCTTTGAGGAAAGGCAGTGAGGAAGAAAGTGAGATATATATATATACATATAAAGATTATATATATATATACACACACACACACACACACACACACACACACACACATCCCCAACATTTAGAATGGTAACTGACACAGAATGGGCAAATAATATTCTAATATACTTGCTGTTTTAAAGCTAATTTAACTGATTTGAACAATAGGCGGGATAATAAGGGAAAAAATTATAGCATCCTTTCTGGTGAGATATAACGAAAAAATTTATTCTAATCTTTCCTCTAATGCTGAGACTGATAATTATCTCTCTTATTCATTCTCAGGATTTTAAACTAACTCCTATATTATAACTCTCTGTATACTGATAAATAATATACCTGAATCCTCTGCCTTAACTACTTTTCTGAATTTCACAGCCGTATGTGAAACTTCCCTCTAGACTAGATATTCCACAGGGACCTTAAATTAATTATGATTAAAAGCGAACACATTGTCAACTTTCCAAAGCTTGTTTTTCTAAATATCCATTTAACAAATTGTAATACCTTGTTTGTCTGGACCTTGTTACAACACCTTGGAAGCTAAAATCATTTTGTGTCTCTCCTTCCTATCTTTCCACAGCTAAAGAACAAGTGTGATTTTACGAGCAAGTTTTCTAAATTCTGCTACTTCACCGTTTGTCATATCCTTGTGCTCCAGCCTTATCAATTACAGTTACTTACTTGATGTCTTAACTCATGTCTGTTACCTGGATTATCAAACTAATTTTAAAGTTCCTTCTTTAGCTGGGATTTCATACTCACCAAGCTTCCTGTATTTTGTCATTTTTTTTTCCTTTTAATCAGTATAAATTTAGTGGTCATTCATTTCATTTAAAGAACTTACGCCCTGAGTTGTCCCCTCTTAACCTACTTTCCAAATCATAATCTAGTGTGGTTTATCCTACCTGCTTTCTCTTTCCTGGCCTAGCTGATGTTGCTAGACAAAGTGGAAAACTTGTCGCTGTTCTTTTTTGAATATTTTCTATTTAGTGACTAAGAACACAAGAAGAGGAGACCTCATGTTAAATTCATCTGGTAATGCTAGACTCTGTGATCCCAGTGGTTGGTTCCATATCCTGTGGTTCTTTGCGTTGTGATGGCATCATCTAATCTTTGTGGAGCGTGGAAAGGCAAAGGGAAGTATATTTGAGAAAAAAATGGGATAGAATTGTGTTAGTGTATAGAAATTATAATTTAGAAAATAATGAACCAAAGATGACTCTAATTGTTTAGACTGAAGTCAGGGTGCCTGGTGTCCAATAAACAATCTGGACTTAGGAGAGATACTGCTCAAAAGGATTATTGCAATGGGGAGGGGGGAAGGGTAGATGGCATTGAGGGAACACTCTGAACATAGCTCTGTAAATGTCTCAAGGGTCAGGCAAAAGGGATTTTCTTTTACAGAAAGGAGTGAACGAAACTAGAAAGAACTGGATGTGAGGAAGCAGGATGAATGGGTGGCATGCCTGGGTAGTGGCCTAAAAAGTTTTGCATAATCTATCGCTGAATAACTATGGGACCTATTCTCTTACATTATTCCTTTTATTCACGGGACTTTATCCAATTTTGCCTCTCTATAATGTCATACTCATTGCACGTGTATAGCCTTTAGTCTTGCTGTTCTCTCTGCATAATACATCTTTCTTCGGATCATCTACTTTTGTGTGTAGTTTTTTCTCTTTTTTTCACACAATTGTGATCAATGATAATTCCAGCATTCACTGAAAATTCTCTTACCCTGTTTTTATTTTCATAATTCATCAGTGCTTCATTTTCTCATCAGCAAAATGGAACACGGGGTACCTACCATAAATTAGTTAATAAGCATAATAATAACCAAAGAAAATACTTAGGTTCTTTCTCAGTACATAATAATGATCATAATCGTTGTCATTACCTAGCACACCTGCCAGAAGAGTGTTTTATTTCTTTATATTTATTCTTGCATAGTGTCCTTCTCCTGCAATTGAATGAATGCCTGTGAATGCAAAAGCTTTGTCTCATTTACCCTTTATCACCGAGGCCAAGGATAGTATCAGCCATGTAGTGAGGAGTCAATAAATATCTATTGAATGAATGATTTGTGTAAGATATGTGTAGTCTTAAATCATATTGTGTCTCTATATTTGTGCTTTTAGTTTTCAAGAGGCACAGGGATTCTAATGTCACTCAGGTGGCGGCGTTTGTCTTAAAGCAAAACAGAGAAATCAGGGAAAGAGAAAATCAGGCCGAGATATCAAAGCACCTTGGAAAATCATTTATCACCATTCAGAACATAAAAGTAGTTCCAGTGACCCATACACAACTCTAATGACCCGGACAGTAGATAGGGCAAGCCAGTAATTTTGCTGTTGCCTTTGACTCAGACATCTATTGTTGTTTGATCTAGTAACTTATACTTCTCGTGACTCTTTCTTCCATTCTGCTGTTCTTTCTACTTTTAGCACTTCTTACCTACTCCTTCCATTGCATTGTCTATTTATCCATGCCTAATCCCTCCCCAAATAATAGATTGATTTGATTACATAATCATCATCTATGGCAGATGATATCATCTCTGGTTATCTATTTGATAGCCATCACCCATATTTCTTGCTAACAGAAGCTGTATTTTTTGTTGTTTTTTTTTAGGCTACAACTGTCAGCCTTGGTGATTACTCATCACTGTTTTAGATTAATCATGCATGAATAATTACCTTTGAAATTGATTATCAATGAGAAATTAAGGGCTGAGAAATTAAGAGAGCTCTGGGAAAAGTTTTGCTTCCTAATAAAAAGAGAATATCAGGAGGAGAAAACACATTTGCTCCTATTCCCTTTTATTTTGCACTGCATCCTTTCTGTCTTGGGAGCACATAATGCCTGATAGTCATCTTGGAACTGAGGTTGAAGCCTGAGATCTAAAGTCAATATCCTGAGGAAGATGGAGTGTAGCAATAGCGATAGATGTATTCTCAATGCCATTCTTCAGTGGAATAATGCACATCCAGACATCGATTAAGTAAACAATACATTTTTTGATGTTCAAACCACTTTTAGCCAGGTTTCCGTTATTTCCACTTGAACAAATACTGACTGATACATCAGCCAACATATGGTAACTGTAAGGGACTCTTTCCTCTGGACAGGACACCAGAGACATAAAGGAATGCCTTTAATATCTGGGAGAAATGATTGGACCAGCATGCTTTGACCATGACAGCAGTCACAAAATTTAAAACATGACCAATAATGTATAATGGACTGTCCGTATTCTCTGTTCTCAGAAGGCAGCTGTGGGAAGAAGAGGAACTTAAAGATATTCCAACTCATTTGAAAGGCATACTGAGACATTATATTTAAAAGGTGAAGAACCAACTTTTATATAAGACCCCAAACTGGTCACAAAACAAGCACAAATGCCTTAGTTACCCCTAACTAAATCTTTGTCCTCTGTTTTTTGACCTCATGCTCCCTTATTCAACCTTACATACGCCTCCAGGGTGAGAAGGTGTTTCAGAACTTTTAACTTTTATAGAAAAAAGGTAGGATGTTAAAACGGCAGGAATTAAGGACATTCAGATTATTGGGTGCAAAATAAAGCTTTGCTCTAACTTCAAAGACTAGAATGCAAATATTAGAATTTAAGACAGGGTGATTGACAATGTGTGTATACATTTATGAATGTGCATCTTTTTCAAACCCAAATCACAAATATGTGGCCAGTAATCTATTCTATTTATAAATATTTAAGTAGTTTGTTGCAGGATTACAGAATAAGTAACATGCAAAAGAAAGACCAAAAATTTTTCTATTCTACCCTTGAATATTTTTAGATTTAATTACTTTTGTGTTCTCTTACATACTAAAAGTTAATTAAATATTTTACCTCTCTTCTTTATACGTAATGTACAAACCAGTCATTTACAGAAAATTTGATTATCCTACCAGATAAGCCCTTCATAATGCGCTTTTTTGTGTGTTTGAATCAAGCATTTGTAGTACTTCCTTGAAAAGAAAGAAATACTCAACTGAACTGAATTATTAGCATTTCCAACAATTGTACTTTTAAAGTTTGTCAGAAAGTGACATAAAAGTACTAGTCACAGTCAGTCATGAAACCACGTTATAAAGTGGCCTATCACATTTCAAACTCTTTGTTTTGTCACTCTCTGAAGTTGTCTTCTTCTCTGAATATCAGATAGTGTTGACAGACTGAACCTGTCACCTCATTCCCTGTAGCGCTGCGGGCTGAGAGGGTTTGCTGAAAGATCCAGAGTGGCACTGAAAGATGTTATATGCCCACATTTTTCTACATATTTTAAATGAATAACTCAAAGTGTTGTGTTACAAAGCAGTAGTCATATACTTGGAAGGAAAGTTCATACAGATATATACTACATATGATAATTTACTGACAAATAACTATAATGTTTTTAAAAAATGACTATGTCTGAGTCATTTATGAATAATTTTCAAAAACTTGCAGGCAAAGTAAATTTATCTTTCCTTATTCAAAAATCTTCTGGTTTTTGCCTCCACACCATTGCATATGTAATAGTTTAACACATTATTATATCATTGTATTTGATTCTATCACATATAATTTTAAAATAGATTTTAAACTTATTAATATGTTTATCCCAGCACAATTATAAGAAGAGAGATACTTAAGATGTTTGTTGATTGAGCCAATATTACCTACAAATACAAGTAAAACAAATAAGCTCTCTTTAAAATATATTTTCAGCACTTTATAAAATTGTAATATTCATAATGAAAAGTTAGCATAGAAGCACAAAACTTTATGAATTTTCACAAACTAATACCTTTAACATACACAAAGTACAAAAAATTTAAATGTATGACTCTAATTTTACATATGGTTACACACGTGAAATAACCACCAAGATTGAAACACAGAAAGTTTACAATGCAACGCGAGGTTCCTGCTGTCAATTTCCGTCAGTATGCCTTCAGAACTAATCATCATTCTGTCTCCTATCGTTATAGATGAGACTTAGTGTTTTTTGTTCCCGTTCTTTCCTCTCAGTACTTGTGTTTATATATATTTGCATCGAGTTGCCTTTATATTTACAAACCCTGCTCTTAAAGTTGCAAAGTAAGTACTTAATTGTATTGCAGAGTTCTAAAATCCACATTTGGTTCTTTTCATCCATTTAAATTATCTCTTGAAATTCTCTGTTTTCATGAGTTTTCCCATCCTTACCTCTATTTTATTTAACATATTAATCATGGATATTTTGAAAATCCCTTTCTGCTAACTCCAATTTTTAGATTTTAAATAAATATACTTCTCTTTTTACCTTTCCTTTGATTTTTGGTCATATTTTTCTAACTCTTTGATATATCGTGATTTTTTAAAAATTATATGACTAGACAAAGAAGTATAGAAGCTGCAAATGATACACTCTACCAGACAGGGTTCTCCTTTGTGCTGTTAGGCAAATGGGCTGAGGATCTGCTCCCTTTGGTATAATCAGAGTAAGACCCTTACTCTTCACATTGTTCCGGATGGCTTTTCTGATATTTTCGGTCGAAACCTTCATAGGTCTGTAATACTTCAGGCCTTAGAGAGTTGCAGGAGTTTAAGTTCTGTTTTGGGGATTGTATGCTTAGCTTTTTATCCTTCTGCTTCACAATTTCATAATGTGGCAAAAGTCATCAAGAAGAAATTTATTATTTCGGTAAACCACATCCTTCTTTTTTATTTTTAATTTTTTATTGTGGTAAGAACACTTAATATCAGATCTACCTTCTTCCAAAATTTTAAGTGTAAATCTTGTTGACGGTAAGTACAATGTAGTACAGCAGATCTATTGAACTTACTCATCTTGCATAACTGAAACATTATACACATTGAACATCTCCCGATTTCCCTCTCCCCGAGCACCTGGAAGCCACCATTTTATTCTTTACATCTGTGAGTTTTACTGTTTTATGTTCCACATGTAAGTGAGATCACACATTATTTGTCTTTCTGTGACTGACCTATTTTACTTAAAGTTTTCTACTTTCACCTGTGTTGTCGCATCTTATAGAATTTCTTTCTTTATTAAGTTTGAATAATATTCCATTGTAGGCATATATCATATTTTCTTTGTCCATTCATCCATGATGGACATTTAGGTTGTTTCCACATATTGGCTATGGCAAATAATACTGTAATAAACATGGGAGTGTAAATATCTCTTTAAGATCCTGATTTCAGTTCTTTTGGAGAAATACCCCCAGAAGTGGAATTGCTGGGTCATATGGCCATTCTATTTTCAGTTTTTTGTGGAAACTCTATACTGCTTTTCATAGCAGTTGCACCATTTTCTATTCCTAGCAACGGTGTGTAAGTGTTCCCGTTTCTCCATATCCTTATTAACACTAGTTATCTTTTTTTTTTGATAAATCCATCCTAACATATTTATGGTATTATTGTAGCTTTGATTTGCATTTCCCTGATGATTAATGACATTGAATATCTTTTCATATACTTGTTGGTCATTTGCTTTTCTCACTTGAGGAGATAGCTATTCAAATCTTTTGTTTATTTTTTAATTGAGTTTTTGCTACAGGGTTTTAGGAATTCCTTATATATGTTGGACATTGATCCTTTATGAGACATATGGTTCACAAATATTTTCTCTTATTCCTTAGGTTGTCTTTTCATTTTGTTGATTGTTTACTTTTCTTTGCAGAAGCTTTTTTAGTTTGACGTAGTCTCAGTTGCATATTTTTGCTTTTGTTTGCCTGTGCTTTTGGTGTCATAGCCATGTGATCATTGCCAACATCAATGTCATCAGTTTTTTCCTATGTTTTTGTCTAGGAGTTTTGCAGTTTGAGATGTTAAGTTTAAGTTTTTAATCTATTTTACATTGTTTTTTGTGTATGGTGTAAGATAAAGAACTAGTTTTTTTTTTTTTTCTTGCTTGTGGATATACAGTTTTTTCAAGACCATTTATTGAAAATACTCTCCTTTACCCCTCATGTATTCTGGCACACTTGTTGAAGATCAGTTAGCCATATATATGAGTGGGTTTATTTCTAGGTTCTCTAAAGTGTTCCATTGGTTCCTTTATGCCAGTACCATACTGATCTAATTAATGTGGTTTTGTAGTACATTTTGAAATCAGGAAATCTGAGTCATCCTTCTTTGTTTTTCTTTTTCAAGATTATAATATTTTAGCTATTTGGGGTTCTTTGTTGTTTCATACGAATTGTGGGCTTTTTCTCTATTTCTGTAAAAAATGTAATTGGGATTTTTGATAGGGATTGCATTGATTCTGTAGTTACGTTTGGGTAGTATGATGGTATTTTACAATATTAAGTCCTCCAATTCATAAACATGGAATGTCTTTCCATTTATTTGTCTTCTTTAATTTTTTTCAACAATATGTTTTAGTTTTCAATGTATAAGTTGTTTACCTCCTAGGTTAAGTTTACTTCTAAATATTTCATTTTTTTCTAGTGGAACTTTGTGATGCCATTGTAAATGGGATTTTTTTTTTAATTTTCTTTTTAGATATTTTGCTGTTAGTGTGTAAAAATGCTACCAATTTTTGTATGTTGAAGCCTTCAGATTTTCACTGTTGAGTATAATGTTAGCTGTGGCCTTTTTATAGATGGCTGTTATTATGTTGAAGTAATTTCCTTCTACTACTAGTTTGTTGAGAACAGACCCCTTCCTTCCAAGGGAACTTTGTCTTCTAAGTGATATTAGACTGTGGGAGATTTCACTTCATCTTGCTAACTCAGCCCACTAGCCTTCCCGTCTGCCCCCAGAAATTAGCAAGTGAATCATGGTGAGAACCAACTATGAATGTGGGTTTCTGCATAGTTCCAATCTTTCTTACCAGTCCTGCCCTGAAGTGTAACTATCACTGTTTTTTTCCCCAATAAAAAGTTTATTTACCTATGCAAAATAAGTCTTTTGCCTGATGTATAGAAATGGTAAATACCACTAGATTTTAAGTTCATCTGTTTCTCATGGATTTCACAGTCCTTCAATGTTTTAAAATATAAAGTTTATGATTTATTTATGAATTATTATAAATTTATAATTTATTTTAAATTATTGATCTTTTGTAGCATTTGTGTTGAGTGTTAGCTTGCCACAAACTTCTACATTTTACACCATAATATGGATATATTCCATGTAAAATTTAGTACTATAGTAGATCATCTATTTTTTGTTCTAACTTCTCCCACTTAAGCTGTCACCTGCTGGGAATATTGCCTAAGAAATATAAGTTTTAAAAAGATTACAAAAGTAGAGAACTTTGAATGAACATGTGTATGCATGTGTGCACATGTGTGCATGCATGTGCTTGTGCATCTGTGTATGTGTGAATATGATTGAAAAAGAACAAAAGATCTAACAATGTACTGGAGATCACCATTTGAAGATTTTCTAAAAGCATGACAAATTCGATGTACCAAAAAACTAAAGTCTTCATTATTCCCATCATCCACTACACACATCTGTTGCTCGTGTTCCCATTATAATGAATAATTCTTATTATGACTGCTTAAGCTCACATGAAATTTATAAAACAGTCTGAGATTATCTTTGCTAAAATTTGTCCCTTCTTTCTTCCATTATGCCATAGTTCAAGGTCATTTTTCTTCTCGCCTTCATTACAACAACCTCCCAGTGTCTTACCCCATTCTGTTAACAGCATGATCCTTTTCTTATCATTCTTTTCCACTGTTGCCACAGACATAATTCTAAAGGAAAAAAAATTCAATTTTGACTTAAATCTTTTCTTATAAATTTTACATTAGTAGGTACAAATACATCGGCTTAGCATATGGGCATTTTGCAATCTCATCTTTGCCTACCTTTCCAGTGCATCCCTCATGCTGGCCTTATATACCCTTCACTTCAGAGTATAATGGCCTTTAAATTTTCCCAAATGCATAATAACACTACCTCCTTCATATTTTTTATGATGCTTTTCCCTTTACCTGGAATATATTTTCCCTTTTCTTATCTAACACCTACTGATCTTCAAAATCATCTCCACGTGCATGTCTTGATCTTTTTATTATCTTAATGAGAATAGAGTATCTTCTGCTGAATTTCAAAAATATCCTCATGAATTCCTCTGTCATGACTTTTTATGGTCATCTTTAATCTTTGCATTGTATTGCTCACCCCAATTAGAATGTAAATTCCTTAAGAGCAAGGACCTTATTTGTTTGACTTTATTTTTTCAAAACCTCTACCAGCATCTATTGCAAAGCAGGTGTTTAAATGTTTGTTAAGGAAAGTGAGATCGTATTTGTTAATAATCTGAAAATTAGTTTAGTGTGTCTTTATCCTCCATATTCCTCTTAATAACGGTAGCTTAGACACATTACTCTCAGGGGCAAAAACTTATGGAAAAATATATTCTTCACATTTGAATTATTCATTTTGCTTGTATTCATTGTCTTTTTTTCAAGATAATTTTAGAATGTTTTGGTGTATAATGTTTGTTTTTTTCAAAATTTTTAAAAATAAATATTCCTTGAGTAAAATAATTATTGAATGAAGCCTTTGCTTAAGAACCAAATTTTTTTATTGCTTCATTTTATACCATTGCTTTTTATTGATAAATATTGGTCAGTTTTAGGATAGAAACATAGCAAGAATATTTTATTTCTGAAACATTTTCCTCCAGATCAGCACATGCTTTCCAAGTTGTAATCTGTAATTGGAATTGGCAAACGGGTTTTGATTTTAGCCACAGAAATTTATGACAATGGTTAGAATGAAAGCTTCATAATTTAAATATTTTTTTAGATTTTCTCATAATTATAATTTTGATTTTTAAAAGTTAAAGTATATTATACATAGTTTTTTAGCAAAAATTAAATTCATCTTATTACATCCTAACTCCTTGACTTTTCACTGAATTAAATATTGGAAGCTGGTGACACACTAAATGGATGCCATCTGCTGTTATGCCAGAACTTCAACATTGTGACAACAATGTCATATCATATACAAAGACTGATAGATTTGGGGAAAATGAAGTTGTGAAAAAAGAAATGTTTAAACAATTAGTAAATGTGTTAGTGAAGCTTTATTGAAAATGTGAAAGGTAAAAGGATCTTGGCTTTAAAAATGATTCAGTTTTGATTTCTGGGTTTTCTCTTCAATGGAAACATTTTAAAATGTGTTCACCACTTATTTGCAGTAGTATTTTAATCAACATAAAGCGTTTTTGCTATGGTAATATGGCTTGGTGCAAAAGTAATTGCGGTTTTAGTATTGTCGAAATTTGGCCTTTTCATATGGAATACATTCTTAAATAAATGTGGTTATATTATACATCATTTTAATGTGAATTTCGCACTGTATGTTTTTTTGCTAATGACTTGTTGCTTTTTATTTTAGACTGTGAAAATGATATTAGACAAAAAGCAAATTCAAGCGATTTTCTTATTCAAGCTCAAAATGGGTCCTAAAGCAGCGGAGACAGCTCACAACATCAACAACGCATTTGACCCAGGAACTGCTAATGAACATACCGTGCAGTGGTGCTTCAAGAAGTTTTGCAAAGGAGACAGGAGCCTTGAAGACGAGGAGCTCAGTGGCCGGCCATCAGAAGTTGACGACGACCAATTGAGAGCAATCATTGAGCTGATCCTCTTACAACTACACAAGAAGAACTCAACATAGACCATTCTGAAGCGAACTGCAAAAGTGAAAAAGCTTGGTAAGTGGGTGCTGCATGAGCTGACAGAAAATCAAAAAAATCATCGTTTTGAAGTGTCTTCTCGTAGGCAACAACAACAAACCATTTGTTGATTGGATTGTGACTTGTGACAAAAAGTGGATTTTATACAACAACCGTTAACAACCAGCTCAGTGGTTGGACCAAAAAGAAGCTCCAAAGTACTTCCCAAAGCCAAACTTGCACCAAAAAAAGGTCATGGTCACTGTTTGGTGGCCTGCTGCTGGTCTGATCCACTGCAACTTTCTGAATCCCCACAAAACCATTACATTTGAGAAGTATGCTCAGCAAATCCATGAGATGTACTGAAAATGCATTGTAGGATGCAATGCCTACAGCCAGCATTGGTCAAGAGAAAGGACCCAATTCTTCTCCACAACAATGCTTGACCACACTTCACAGAACCAATGCTTCAAAAATAGAATGAATCGGGCTGTGAAGTTTTGCCCCATCCACCATGTTCGCCCGACCTCTCACCAATGGACTATCACTTCTTCAAGCAGCTTGACAACTTTTTCCAGGGAAAACACTTCCCCAACCAGCAGGATGCAGAAAATGCTTTGTAAGAGTTGAGGAATCTCGAAGCTCGGATTTTTATGCTACAAGAATAAACAAATGTATTTCTCATTGGCAAAAATGTGTTGATTGTAACTGTTCCTATTTTAATTAACAAAGATGTGTTTGGGCCTAGTTATAATGATTTAAAATTCATGGTCTGAAGCTACAATTATTTTTGCACCAGCCTAATGTCACATAAACTATCTTCTAAAGCTATATTCTTTCAAGTGATCTCTTCCTAGAATTTTCCTTTGGGTTGTGAATTAGCTTTTTAATCATTCCTGAAAACCTTCTGTGGCACTATATTTTTAATTGTATAATTGTTAAAGAGTCTCCTCTGAGTGGATATTGTTCTTTTGGTAGTAATAGTAATAAGCAAAGAGATGATAACTTAAGTGTTAAATAAAAATCCAGGCCAAAGCTGCTTTACTATTGCATTACAAATCAGTTTTTAGTTACCATTAGATAGTTCCTTTATTTATTAACATTGCAATATTACTAACACTATTAAATTATACAACCATTAGTGTTTTCTGTAAGTAATATGACCAATAGGAGTAAGTAGTAAGTATCTAGTTCAATAGGGACTTCTAAGCATAGCACGATGTTCCTCAAAGTATATCCTGTTTTGCTTATGTTCTGTATAATTTTCATGTTTCTTTAAACATTCATATCTAGAGATAGAAATCTTTAATACTTGTATGTAGTATTTATTTTTTTCAATGATAACAAAAAGTTGTATACATTTATGATATATAACATATTTTGACATATGTATACTTTGCATAATGGCTAAATCAAGCTAATTAACATTCCATTACCGCAAAAAAACTATTTTTTTTTTTTTGTGGTGAGAACACTTTAAATCTACTACCTTAGCAATTTTAAAACATGCAGTATGTTGTTATTAAGGATAGTCACGCTGTTGTATAGTAGATCCCTTAAACTTATTCTTCCCGTCAAAGTGAAATTTTGTATCCTTTGACCAACAGAGAGAGAGAAATTTTAAAAGGAGGAATTTATGTAACTCACATCATTCATCAGATATTTTTAGAGAGAGTTTATTGGGAAAACATCTAACCATTTGTTTTAACCTTGAATCTGCTGCAGTCCTAATATCACATCTGTTGCATGTTGCAATAATTACCTAAAATAAAACAAACCCCAAAATGAGATGATGTGCATGTTCTGAGTCTGATCTGTCTATCGCCAAAGCAGTGGCCAAAAGGGATCAGTTTCTTTAGTTCTCTGTTTGCCAGAAAACATAAAGATACAAGATAAAGCTGTGTTTCAATTAAATATCAAAGAAATCAGAGTCATTATGTTAGCATAGACCACACAGAGTTCTTATGAAGAAACTTTTGAAAAGGGTGTCATGATAAATCCCTTAAAATATATTGACTTTGCCAGTCTTAGTCCACACAGCAGATCTTCCATTCTGCAACCAGACCTTTCATGTAGAGATTAACCCAGTGATCCTGCACTTGAAAGAGAATGCTCTAGGACTTAATTTATATTCAAGCCCTACTGTTCTTCGGCGAAAGGCTGGGTAATCAATACAAATTTTCAAGTGATGAAACTACATGCAGAAATGGAAATGACAAAAACTGTCCCTGATTCAACTGCTTTTACAGATAAAACCAAACAGGAATTGACTAAAACACGCTGCTCTGAACACATTAAAAATTATGACAAAAGAACACAACATCCTCACAATAACATATAAACCTTTGGCTGTTAGATTAATGTGATCTGGTCATAGCCAATAAGCATAAGGTTGCCCAATATTTAATGTTTGTAATTATATTTTTAAATTTGTAGAAAATATACATAGCAATAATATTTTTGGAACAATATAATGGAGAAAATTTCCCCCTAATAAAACAATGCAAAACTAATAAATATATTGTATCAATGTAACGTGAAAGGAATTACTTCATGAAACTCTTCTTGTAACAGATCTATAATGTAGGCTTATAGTACATATTTAATATACACAATACATAGATACAGGGAAAATTTTACAAATTTTTAAATGAATTTTGAAACATAAACAGTTGAAATTTTATGAATTATATACAATGAAAAAAGTAGTGGATATTGAGAAAGTTAGCATACGTGTAGATTCATACAACACCAAATATATACATATCTACATGCATGAAATATACATAAAGTATACAAAGATTGTATACTTCATTTTTTTCTAAAATATCATGTTCTATGAGACATGTACTTCCAATGCAAAAATTTCATACTGAAGAATTTAAAAATATATTTGTAGTCTTTTATAAACTTTGTTTTACTTCTATGTGGTGAATCACGTTTATTCATTTGTGTATGTTGAACAATTTGCATACCTGGGATGAAACCCAGTTGAATGTGGTGGATTATCTTTTTGATGTGCTGTTGAATTTTGTTTGCCACTCTTCTGTTGAAGATTTTTGCATCTATATTCACAAGGGATATTGGTCTGTAATTTTTCTTTTTTGTTGTGTCTTTTCCTGGCTTTAGTATCTAGGTGACACTGGCTTCACAGAATGTGTTATGTAGGGTTCCCTCCTTCTCGTTGTTATAGAACAGCTTCAGTAGAATGGGTACCAGTACTTCTTTGTAGGTCTGGTAGAATTTGGCTGTGAGTCTGTCTGTGCTGGAGCCTTTTTAGGTCGGAGATTTTTTTTTATTATTATTCCTCTTTCAATCTTTCTACTTGTTATTGATCTCTTCAGGATTTCTATTTCTTCCTGATTCAAGTTGGGGAGACTGTGTGTTTCCAAGAATTTATCCATTTCCTCTAGGTTTTTTAGTTTGTGTGTGAGAGTTTGTTTTGATAGTAGTCATGAATAATATTTTGTAGGTCTTTGATATCAGTTGCAATGTCTCCTTTTTCATTTCTGGTGGAGCTTATTGGAGTCCCTTCTCTTCTATTTCTGGTTAACCTAGCTAGTGATCTATCAATTTTGTTTATATTTTCAAAGAACCAACTTTTTGTTTCATTGATCCTTTGTATTACTTTTTAGGTTTCCATTTCATTTAGTTCTGCTTAAAACTTTGTTATTTGTTTCCTTCTGCTAACTTTGGGCTTGGTTTGTTCTTCTTTTTCTAGTTCCTTGATGTGTGACATTACATTGTTAATTTGTGATCTTTCTGCCTTTTTGATGTAAGCATTTAAGTCTATGACCTTTCCCCTTATCACTGCTTTTACTGTGTCCCATAGATTTTGGAAGCCTGTACCATATTTGATGTTCAAGTCAAAAATTTTTCTTTAATTCCTGCTTGATTTCTTCAATAACCCAAGATTGTTCAGCAGCAGGTTGTGTAATTTCCATGTATGTGTAGTTTTAAGAGTTCCTCTTGCAATTAATTTCTAGTTCTATTCCACTATGGTCTAGAAGATACATGGTATAATTTCATTTTTTCCAAATTTGCTGACATTTGTTTTGTGGTCTAAGATATGGTATGACCAATCTTGGAGAATATCTATGTGCTAATGAGATCAATGTATATTCAATAGTTTTTGGGGACAATGTTCTGTATATGTCTGTTAGGTCCATTTGTTTCAGAGTCCAATTTAAATCCAGTGTTGGTTTATTTATTTTCTGCTTCAATGATCTGTCCAGCTTTGTCAGAGGGTGTTAAAGTCCCTGGCAATTATTATGCTACTGTTTATCTCTTTGTTGAGATTTAGTAGAATTTGCTTTGTAAATCTGGGATCTCCTGTGTTAGGAGCATATATATATATTTAGCATTGTTATGTTTTTTGTTTAATTGCTTCCTTTAAAATTATGTAGTGACTATCTTTGTCTTTCTTTAACATTGTTGATTTAAAATCAATTTTATCTGATATGAGAATGGCTACACCTACTCTATTTTGCTTTCTGTTTGTGTGGAATATTTTTTGCATCCCTTATTCTTGAGTCTGTGTGAGTTCTATGTGTTAGTTGTGTATCCTGGAGACAGCAAACATTTGGATTGTGACTTTCCATCCATTCAGCCAGTCTGTCTTTTGACTGGGGCATTCAGACCATTATTGTTGAGTGATAGAACTGGTATATTGGTTGATGTTCTGTCATCATTTTGATTGGTACCTAGTTGCTTGGCTCTCTCTCATGTTACTATTTTATAAGAGCTGTGAGTTTTAACTTTTGGGTGTTTTCATTAATACATTGGTAGGTATTGATTGCTATGTTCCATGTACAGAACTATTTTAAGCTCTTCTTATAGGGCAGGTCTAGTGGTGACAAATTTCCTCAGTGTTTGCTTGTCTGAGAAAGACTTAATTTCTCCATCAATTGTGAAACTTAAATTTGCAGGATACAAAATTCTTGTCTGTCAGTTATTCCATTTAAGGGGGCTAAAGATAGGAACCCATTTCTTTCTGGCTTTTAAGATTTCTGTTGAGAAATCTGCTGTGCATCTGATGGGTTTTTCTTTGTAAATTACTTGATATTTTTACCTCATGGCTCCTAGGATTTCCTCCTTCACATTGACTTTGGCCCCTCTGATGACTATATGTCTCAGTGATGCCCTTTTTGCAATAACTCTCCAAACAACATATGATCATCTCAATAGATGCAGAAAAAGCATTTGAAAAAGTCCAGCACAATTTCATGATAAAAACTCTCAACAACCTTGGCATAGAAAGAACATAACTCAAAATAATAAAAGTTATATATGACAAACCTACAGACAGCATCATATTTAATGGCGAAAAGTTGAAAGGATTCCCCTTAAGAACTGGAAGAAGACAAGAGTGCCCACTGTCATCACTTCTGTTTACCATAATACTGGACATCTTGGCTAGAGCAATCAGTCAGGAGAAATAAATGAAAGCTTTCTAAATAAGGAACAAAGAGGTCAAATTATACCTGTTTGCCAATGACTTGATCTTGTATCTAGAAAATCCTAAAGACTCCACCAAAAGACTCCTAAAATTAATAAATAAATTCAGCAAATCTGAGGTTATAAAATCAATGTAAACAAATCAGTGACATTTTTATATACTAATAACACTCAAGCTGAGACTCAAATCAAGACCTCAAAATCATTTACAATAGCTGCAAAGACAATAAAATATCTAGGAATATACTTAACCAAGGAGATGAAAGACCTCTTAAGGGGAACTATTAATATAAAAGACTGAAAGTGTCATAAATGACAAGCCAAAAAAATGGAAAAATATTGCATCTTCATCAATTGGAAGAATAAATACTGTCGAAATGTCCATTCTGCCAAAGTGATTTACAGATTCAATGCCATTCCCATCAATATATTAATGTCACTTTTCACAGATCTGGAAAAAATAATCCTAAACTTCTTTGAAACCATAAAAGAGCCCAAATCTGGAGGCATCCAATTATCTGACTTCAAATCATACTACAAGGCTATAATAACTAAAACAGCATGTCAATGTTAGAAACTAAAGCAGCATAGGCTAATGAATCAGAACAGAAAACTCAGAAATAAAACCATATAGCTATGATCTATTGATTTTTGACAAAGCAGACAAAAACGTACACTGAGGATAAGATGTTCTATTCAATAAATGATTCTGGGAAAATTGGATAGTCACATGCAATAGAATAAAACATGATCCCTATCTCTCACCATATATGAAAATTAACTCCAAATGGATTAAAGACCTAAACATAATACTTGAAAACATAAAAATTCTTGAAGAAACTATAGGAAAATATCTTATAGACATTAGCCTAGGCAAAGAATTTATGGCTAAGACCCCAAAGGCAAATACAGCAATAAAAAAAAAAATGGGACTTAATTAAATTTTAAAAAATCTGCACAGCAAAGGAAATAATCAACAAAGTAAATAGACAACCTACAGAATGGGAGAAAATATTCACAAACTAAGCATCCAACAAAGGGCTAATATCCAGAATCTACAAAGAACTCGAATCAGCAAGAAAAAAACAAATAACCCCATTAAAAAAAGACATGAAAAGAGTTTTTTCAAAAGAAGATATGCAAACAGGAAACAGACTTATGAAAAAAAATTTCAACATAACTAATCATCACAGAAATGCAAATTAAAACCACAATTAGATGCCACCTTACCCCATCAGGGTGGCCATTATTAAAAAAATCAAAAAACAATAGATGTTGGCATCAATGTGGTGAAAAAGGAACTCTTATATAATATTAGTGTAACTGTAAATTAGTACAACCTCTATAGGAAACAGTGTGGTGATTCATCAAAGAACAAAAGTAGACCTACCGTTTGATCCATCGGTCTCACTACTGGGTATCTACCCAAAGAAAAAGAAGTCATTATATCCAAAACACGCCTATGCCCATATGTTTAATCACAGCACAATTCATAATTGCTAAAATATGGAACAACCTGAGTACTCAGGAATTGATGAGTGGATAAAGAAAGTGTTGTATATATGCAGCATGGAACACTACTTAGTCATAAAAAGGAATGAAATAACGTCATTTGCAGCATAAGAGATAAATGATAGGTACACACTGTCATAAAGTGATATAAAGGACATTGAAAACTAAGAAGGGAGGAGGCGGGTGAGCAACAAAATCTCACCTATTAGATATGATGTACATTATTTTGGTGACAGGCGCACTAAAAGCCCTCTTTCAGAATTATACAATTAGTACATGTAACAAGAACACGTGTAACCCCTAATATTTTGAAATAAATATTATAAAAATAAAATAAAATGAAATTTTAAAAAATCTTTGAGCAAACATATGCTAGGTAAATCTGAATGGCACAAAATTATATGAAATGAATGAGATAATGAAGGAAGTTAAAATGTAGTGGAACAGAAATATTTGTACGTAATGATCCACCATACAAAGAATGGTGAGATAATTAATATCATAAGGATACAAATAATGTGATAACGGGGATGGCGAGTAGAATTCCAGGCTGAGGGAATGCTGTACAGAGAAAGAAAGTTATTTGTTCTTACGATCTAGATTCAAGGGCGGCTAGAGACTACATTGAGTTTATAACTGTATATACATGAATGAGTTCATATGTGTTTATGGAAGTGGAATTGTTGTTGGCCAAGGGGTTAAAATAGTTAATTGAACCTATGGCCTTTCTTGTTAACCAGTTCCTGCAAAGAGTATGACAAGTTGCCATCCTCACTATATAAGCATATATATATTTTTTCCTTAGAGGTTTCTTAGAGATTAATGAGGTAGAAATGTTTTTGCCCTTTTAGAAGTTATTCTATTAGGATAAAAAGTTGATTTGCTTTATGCTTTTCCAACACTATTTTGTTTTAGGTGGGGTATACTGTTATGTGTTTGTGTTTGTGTATATATGTAGGTAGGTAGATAGAATTAGTGTTCAAGTTCTGTAAATTATTCCATCCAATAATATTTCAGCAACACGTTTTAGACTGCATAGCATAAATCATTGGGCCTATTTTAAACTATTGTTTGTTTACTTTGCAGCGTATGACTCTCCTTCTGTACCATGTGGTTATTTCATCTATCTTGCATTGCTGCTCTGGAGTATGACTGGTGTTAGTGTCTTTGAGCTCATAGTGTCTCTGATACTGAGGATCAGTTCCATCATTCTTGAAAAGCCACCACTTTCCTTTCAGCCTCAACATTATTCATATTCACTTGCCCTCAAAAAGCCAGTCCTTTTCTTTTTTATTTATTTATTATTTTTTAATTTATTTTTATTGTTTGTTGTTATAGGGGTACAGGTGTTTAGGTTACGTATGATGCCCTTGCCCCCCCTTCCCCCCAAGTCCCAGTCCCAAGCGTGTCCATCTCTCGGATGGTGCGCATTGCACCCTTTGTGTATGCATATATCCGTCCCCGCCTCCCCCTCACCCCTCCCCACCTCCCTGACATCCAATAGATGTTATTCTTATATGTACACTTATGTGTTGTTCAGTTACTACCAATTGGATGGTGAGTACATGTGGTGCTTGTTTTCCCATTACTGGGCATCTACTCAAAAGATCAAATGATACTCTGTAAGAAAGACACCTGCACCCAAATGTTTATAGCAGCACAATTCACAATTGCAAAGATGTGGAAACAACCCAAGTGTCCATCAATACATGAATGGATTAATAAAATGTGGTATATGTATACCATGGAGTACTATTCTGCTTTAAGACGCAATGGTGATATAGCACCTCTTGCATACTCCTGGATAGAGCTGGAACGCATTCTACGAAGTGAAGTATCCCAAGAATGGGAAAAAAAAAAAAAAAGCCAGTCTTTTTCAATTGGCCTATAGGTTGTCATTCCTCTCAGACTGATGCTTAGATCCCATCAAAATTCTCTACATTTCTAGCTCTCAGTGGTGTGAAAGTAAGAGTTATTGTTCAGATTGGAATCTTGTTCAATACAATTTGTGTTTATTCACTAGAAAAACAAAATTAAAATCAATAACTTCAGAAAATTAATATAAGATTCCCCAACCATATAATAACAGAAACATTTAAAACATGAAGATTTCTGAAATCATCTCAGATTTTCATGAAAACATGAAGATAATGTGGAGTGCTACTATGCTTAAAAGAAAATAATATAAAAACACTTTAAATTCCTCAAAATGAATACTGGATATTTTAAATTGAACCATAAACAATATGAGTGAAATTTATAACTTCTCATAGTGAGGTTAAAACAGATGGAAATGCAGTTTATTTAGTTTGAATCACATGTAGTATTGTATATGTATATATATTATATTATGCTAATAAACATTAAAAATAAAACATATAAAATGTAATGCAACAATACACATTGATTAGTGGGAACCTAATGGTTAAGTCTAAGATCTATTGTTTATGAAAAATGTGAGCCACCAAAATTCCCTTAATTCTTTGGTATTATCTCTAAATGGAATGGAAGCCCAGATGATAATGCAGATTAATTGATTTACTTTTATGTTATGTATGTTTGCCTTCCTTATCACATTTAAAATTCTACCAGGACAAAAACCTTCAGAGATTTAGTCACAATTCCGTACACTGAACTTAATATGGTATCTTAGTCCATAAGAGGAACTCAATAGCTATTTGGTGAATGAATAATAAAATGAATGAATTTGGTTATATTTTCAAAAGAAAGCATAATAAATATAAATTCCAAGCATTTATATGAAATATTAAAAGAAAAGATATAGGTTCATGGTATTTTATTAAAAGTTTATTGAAAAATCAATGTGCAATTGCCTTCCATAGGATCTCAAGATCCAAGGTATTCAAACACAGAGTTTTATTAGAAGCATTCAATCAAAAATCTCACAGAGATATCTCACCAAAACTCTTGACACACAAGTGAGAAATAAGCCCTTGGTGCTATTTGTGTGTAAAGTGAAGTTAGTCACCTGGCAGTTTGACACAGATGCAAGGCATGGGCATAAAAGAGAGTGTGTGTTTGTGCAGATGTGTCTGTCAGTCTGTGAGGGGCTTTAGGAAGACAAACAAAGGATAATACAGTTGCTTGCTTACTCAGTCCTTGATGTGGTTTATAATTTATCAAGTTTAATTTTTATTGTATTACCACAGGAGCTTATATTTGGTCAAAAAGAAAAAAAATAGGAAATTACCAATAAAACTCTGGATTCTAGAATTTTTTTTTTTTACACAAATGCCTAATCATCGAGCAAAATATTTTAAGGACAAGCATTTTCACTAATTGTGTACTTGAAAAAACAAATATTTATAATTACTTTCCTAATCATCAGTGACTGAAGGGACTTTTACTTTTTGTATTAGCTATGGATTAAGCTCCATTGATTGATTCCGAGGCAGAGAATATCACCAATAAAATTATGAATCAATGTATCTTTCCTTAAGCTGGATACCATTCAACATTGAACTATGACTGACCAAGACTTCAGTTCTCCAGATGATGATCCTCACCTCATCACTTAAAAAAGAAAAATATTTATGCAGGCAATCATTTATTTGATACCAGTTCATTAAATGTCAATGTTATTCATTTGTGCACAAAGATGATAATGGCACAAAAATGTCCTAAAAAATGGCAATTCTTTAATGAGAATTTAACCCAATCTTGAAATATCTGAGTAGAGTAACAGGAATGAGCATACACTCAGGAATTTGTATGTACAATAGTGTACCATTTGAAATTCAAGGATTTATTGAACTCATAAAGCAAAAAGTAATTTTCATGACTAGTTTAATAATTTTCTTTGAACTATAGCTACACGACTGTTTTTAAGCAATTACAAAACACAAGAACCAAAATATGAGAAAATTACTTGAAAATTAGAAGAGACCTTATTGTAAAGAGAGTCTGGTTATAATTTAAATAGTACATTTTTTTTGAACTCTGGTCTTTGAAATATGACTTCTAAAACTTGTTCCAGATGTCTACATTTCTATTAAACTGGGACATATCATTAACTCTACTTCAAGAAGTAGAACATTGATAAATACATGGAATGACATATTATTTTTCATAAGAGCAAATAGTGTACCTCTAGTTCATGTAAGGATCATTTACATACATATAGGGAATTAGAGGTGCCACTAGGAAAGAAAGGTATCTTAAAGCATTTTGCATATTGCTTTTTATTGAAGATAAATATTGTAGACATTGTATAGTAATTTATTTTTTTCTAGGAACGTCTTCACAAAATATGACAAGTAAGAAGTAAAATGACGTGTATCTAGTGAAAAAATGTAAAGCATAAATACAAAATATAAATATAAATTAAGAGCACAAACTCAATATTAAAGTCAAACATATAATGAATCAGCAACATTAGGCTCCTAAATCTTACTGAAACTAAAATATATTTTTAAATACTGACTTCAGGCTTTAATTGGAATTTCCCAACTGAATGATGACAAATGACATACTTCTTCCATTTAATGAAATTTTATTGAATTATAAAAACCTTTCTTCCAGAAAGCAATGATTATGGAGTAATAAGTTAATTCTATATTTAGAAAAAATTAAAAGTGCATTACATATGTATCATTTATATGCCATTTTATTAATGACTTTTAAAATACATGATTCTTTATATTAATTTATATTAAATATTTAAGTTAGTTTTATATTACTTGAGTATTTCTAATAAAAAATTATTTTAAACAAAAATCACCTGGATGATTAGTTTAATGGATGCTAAGAAAAATATTTAAAATACTCACATATTACATCTTATCAAAATAATTGTATTAGCTCTCATTATGTGATGCATAAATAACATTAATGTCTTTATTAACCTACATAACAAGAGTATTTTGAAGTGTTTGTGGTTTATGTAAATGTATGTTAATACTCAGTGTTACCGTGTTATAACTATACATTATAAACCTAATATGTGTTTAATATTGACATTCATTTTACATAAAATGAGTATTATTTTGGGGAGAGGAATTGTGATTTGACTAAATGTATATATGAATTTTGTCAGAAATTTCATATGACCAAATCAGTTCATCTTGGCCATTCTGTTTTACGGTTCCCCAGATCTCTGCTCTTGTCTTCTTCTCATCTAACTGCATGTATGCTATCAGGGGAATTACTTCTATTCACCTATGAAGACTCCTAATTCTTTATTTTCGATCAAGTCTTCCTTTAGATTCCTCAGAAGCATATATTATATGTCAATTTTTGAAATGTCCAACATGTCCTGGATATTTCCCCTTTGAAATACCACAAGCACCTCGTAACCCGTGTTTCCACATTTCCACCAACAGTCACTTGGGGTTATTTTGAGAAGTACTTTCTACAGATGACTGTGGCTATTGGCTAAATATTCCTAATTCTTCCCTCTTTTAGTCAAAAGTTAGAGTTACATTTTCTGGCTCTATATGGATTATTGTAACTATGCAATTAATTATGAGAATGTTACTAGTGAGAATTTTATTTCCAGACTAAGCATTTATTTTTTGAGTTTTTTTAGAACATATTTTTTTAATTTGCCATGACAAATAATATTGTTTAAGACTGTACTTATTCCATCATTCTAAGAAAATTTTCAATTCATCTTTGATGAGTATAGTGTAAACAAGAAATAATTTTTGTTATTATAAGCCACTACACTTTTGCATTTTTTGTTACCATAGTATAACTCAGACTATCCTTAAAACTCAGCCTATCCTTCTACACAGATAGCATCTCCTATCTGTGTAAAAAGTTGGTACAGAGACAGGGGATGCTACTATAACAAAATCAATTACTGACCGTGTGGCAAGCAGAGGAAAGGTATAATGGAAGGAGTGAAGAACGGAATTTGTATACCACAGTGGTAAAATATCTGGTAACTTGTTGCCTGCAATAGTGCTATAAGCAAATAATACACCCAAGGAGTCATAGTTCTAAGAGAAGAGGTTAGAAAATAGAATGACAGCAGCAGCCTTGGCTCACCATGATTGGCTACACTTCACAAAGTACTACAAAGAAGAGATGAGCATATGAAAAGTTGTCTGCTGTTACAAAGAGGAATGCAAAGGAATTGACAGTCCAGAAATTTGGTGACTAGGTGTGCTTGAAAAGGCAGGTGCTTTTCATCTCCAATAACTAAGGTTTTGAGCAAAAGAGGCTGCTTGGTACTTACCCTTTTGCACGAATGAAATCAAAAGTGTAGTAGTCACACTCACACACTCATTTCTAAAACCTCTTAATTATTTGAGGTGATGTCCAATAATTATTTCAGAGGAAGGATTTATGGCTCTCCTTCTTAAGACTGATAGACCCAAAGCATGATACATTTTTTTCCAAGATATAGAGAGGCATGTCTCCAAACAAATAAGAAAAAAAAAAACTTACAAAACAAACAAAATCCTCTTTCTGAAATTATTTGAACATGGATATCATTAGAAGCTGGAAGAAGGAAACCAACTTTGTGAAAGCACCAAAGTGTCCATCAATATGGATTAAAATTGTTTGTGACTTTTTAAAATTTAACCTTCTGGGCATGGAGTTATTCCCAGAATAAATGTGCAGAATAACATGCATTAATATCATCCTGGCACTGGAGACTATGGAATAGTGAAGGGACTGGATGAGACTCCTGATTATTTCCCTTAGAGAGGGAGGGAATGTATTTTGAGTGTGGGAAGAAGGATAAATGGAGTTTCTGACAGCCAGAAAGAACTCTATAGCAATCTTATATGCTGTTTATCAAACATTTCTGCACCCCTCCTGCTATGGAGAAAATGGTAAGATGTCATCTCTGGTGCTGCTCGGGATTGTGTAGGAACATTTGAGTAGTTCTGGCCAATGAGTTAAAAGCATAAGTGATGCATGACACTTCAAGGCCAGACATTTGCTTGACAGTTCAAGACTTTAGAGATAACTCCATCTGGAATTGCACTTAAAGGTATGTGACAGAGGCTTCTCCATCAGTCCGCTTGTTGGGAGACTGATTAGTACACTAACCCTCTCCCTCCCATTGCTGACTTTCAATGGACATGTAGCATAAAGAAGAAATATATTTTTGTTGTTTTGTCATTGAGATTTTGAGGTGTCTATAACTGAAGCAGGACCAAGCTTCAGGTTAATGATGCAGGAAAGTGTGTTAATTTGTTGGATTTTTAATTCCCAGTAGAATCAACTCTTGAAAGGCCGAAGAAGACCATGACAATTAAGGCCTTATGTGGTATGGCATGTTGTAAGAGGAAATGGATGAGGGTGCTAGATTTCCTAAAGTTTCATCCTCAAATATGGTCTAGTGGCTTATGGCTGAGGGGACAAATATCCATTTTGGTATTACTATGAAAGAAAGCTTTAGTAAAGTCCAGGATTTAAAAACTGAGAAAACAAGGATCCTTATACTATCTGTGACAGAATTAGGTAGATTCTGATCAGCCCCCTCCTAGTACAGTCTCTGTGACTTGGCATCTTTGGGCCTGAGGCTTTCCATGTCATAATTGGGAGGCTGAGTTCTTTATCCTCCCTAAATATCTAGTAAATTACAGAGTATATTCTTAGACCTGGCATAGACCTAAGATAAGATTAACTATAGATCAAAAAGTGCACCAACAAGACTAAATAATCTAAACTTTAATATAAGTTTTTAAGTCAGAAAATAAGTTTAAATGGCAAGAAAAATGTTATCAAGCCACAGGCATATCTAATAGAAAAGTATCCTACTTTTCAGGTATAATTTAAAGAATTCTAGGGCTTTAAAAGAAAGCTCAAACAGGCTAACAGGAAACCATAGGAGTTTGACCAAATTAAAATAGCCATCTCACTCTTGGAAGTATGGCCTTTTTTTTGCAATACATTTAAAAATAAAATAAAATAAAAAAAGAATCAAGCCTGATTCTGATTAGAAAGCCAGCCTCTTCCAGTCTCATCCTTTGCTCTGCTTAAAGGGTAAAACAACAAAAAATTTCAGTTGCACTGTGAGAAGAATGACAGGATTCTGGGTCATTTTGGAAAACTTTGGAAGAGGAAAATGTCAGATTGCCTTTTCTGATATTTTTACTTGAGGAAAAACATATTGTGTTAGGCCAATGTCCCTAGTGTGGGATCGGTTTTGGGTAATGATGCTTCTCCCAACTAGGTCATCATTACTATAACAATGCAGACAGAAGAAGTGGACGAAAAATTCTCTTAACTTGAAAATATTTTAGCCTCTTTTAAATAATAGTTTGTATAAACTCCAACATGTTTTAAATAGCGTCAACAGTGTGATTCCGTGAATTCATTTGACATGAATTCAAGAAGTTATAGAAAACACTACAAATATTTTAGATCAATTTGCAGGACACTAGAATAAAACTCTTAGCCAACTTGTTGTTCTGCTTTTCTGTGAACAAATCACACGTCGCCAAATGGAGGAAGGAAAGGGAAGAGCCAACACGTTTTTCTGTGTGGAGTAACTGGTGGAGGGCTCAGAAGATAGCAATTAATGAAAAGAAATTTCATGCAAGAAAGGCAATAATTTGTTATATACAGTGCTAAGTTTTTGTTTGCTTGATTTTCTAAATAAATTCCTTAACTAATACGTTAGGGATGATGAGAGGGGTGAGGGATAAAAATCTACCTGT
>RJWJ010010368.1:0-21441 GCA_004363605.1 Indri indri
TTTTCTGCAAAGGGAAACATCACGAATATTTTAGACTGTGCACCATATAATCTCTGCTACAACTCAACTACACAACCATTCTAGTGTGAAAGCCACTGTAGACAATCTGCAAACAAATCTGAACACAAATGGTTGTGTTCCAATAAAATTTTATTTATGCACTCTAAAATTTGAATTTCATATCATTTTCATGTGTCATGAAATATTATTCTTTAAAAATTTTTTAACCATTCCAAAATGTAAAAAACACTCTTTTCTCTTGGGCCATATATAAACAGACATGGACTGGATTTGACCCATGGGTTATCGTTCAAGGACACCCGCCATGTACATAAATCGTTTCCTGAGGACTCCTGCTCTAAGTTGGAAAGGCAAAATGATAAAGCTTCCAGAGGAAAATGCAGAAGTTGTGTGTGATCTTGGCATATGCAAACATTTCTTAACCAAATCAAGGAAGATTGATAAACATGGTTATATTAAGAACTTGTGTTCATTATGTAAGGCATTGTATCTAGAGGCAAAAAAAAAGGATAAAATGAAAAAAATATAAAAAAAGAACTTGTGTTCACTATGCAAGTGAAAAGGCAAATGACAGAGTGGGAGAAGACCACTGTGGCTCATAGATCCCACAAAGGTCTGGGTTTCCAGAATATATAAAGAACTCAGTGTCTCAATAAGAATGAAGACCCGAGTGAGAGAAAAGTTGGCAAATGACTTGAACGGGCACCCTCACGAATGAGGAAATCCAAATGGCCAATAAATGCATGCAAATGTGTCCAATTTCATTACTCACCAGAGAAACCACAATGAGGTAACACTTCGCACCACCCTAATGGCTACAATGAAGACAACAGCTAGTACCATGTGTTGACAAGGATATGGAACTGGGACTCTTATTTTCCACTGTGGTTCATGAACTAGTCTTGCCTCCTAACCTGAACATTTGCACCCAGGAACACGCAGCTGCAGTCCTAGCTATTCACCTGACAGACGTGCAAACACTGGCTCACCGAAAGTCACACACTGGATGCTCACAGCAGGCTCCTCTGCGGTAACTCCAAATTGCAAACAGCCCAAATGGCGGTCCACAGGAAGAAAGATGTAAAAGAGGGAGCCACGGCCACCAGGGCAGCTGATGACACTAAGAGGAAGCGCTAGGCACGAAAGAACCCACGAGCACGACTCCACGCGGATGAGTTCGCGGCGGACCACGCCTGTCCGTGGGGGCCCGGAGCTCGGGGCGATGGAGGAATGGGCAGTCTGGGGGACGATCGGTGCTCGTCTGCAGCGGGTCCCCGGGCAGCCCACGTGTGGTCCCGGCGTCTCTCTGTTGTCAGCGGGGAGGGAAGACGAAAACCAGGGTAAGAGGAAACGCAGCGCCGGGTTCCCACTGCCGGGTTTCTCCCGGCCACAGCCACCTCCAACCCGCCCGCTAAGCCTCCGCCCGGGCCCCGCCCACGACGCCCAGGCTCCGCCCTCGGCGTCCAGTGTCTTCCGGAAAGCCGCATCCGGGAACCCAGCGCTTGCGCATGCGCAGAGCCCCGAACTGCGCCGACGTGGACGCTGTGGCTGCGAGAGGTGAGTCCGCCCTCTCGCGGCCAGTGGGGCCTTGGAGTCGCGGAGACGAGGCTTAGGCCTGGGTATGGCGGGCGTCAGAGGATCCAGAAAAGCTGGGACTGGGTGGTGGCCCTGCTCCGGGGGGCGCTGGCTTGGGGTCCCAGGCGGGGCCGGGGTGCGGGCTCGGCGCCCGGCGCGGACCTTCTCTCTCCGTGCCCGCTCCGGGCGGGGGCGGGTCCCCTCCTTTCCCCCTTTCCTTGGCTCGGGCTCCCTGGTCTTCTCCCTTCTCTGCGGGCGCGGGTCGCCATTCGTCCCCGGCGTGTGGACACCCCTCTCTTCTCCCTCCTCACGGGGTCGGGGTTTGGACTACCTATTCCGTTTCTTGCGTCCCGCTCCCGAAGACGCTTTCCCCTCTTCTCTTCCTGCTTCCCCAACAACCCTGTTGCTGCCTCCTCTTCCCTCCGCTCTGCTCCCCAAGAGCACGTCCGCTCCCTGCGCCTATGGGGGTGCGTGAACGCTTCCTTCCCTTTCCCATCGACCATGAACTCTGCCAATGAGGCTTCCTCTCCCCCGCTGGGTGCCGACTCCACTGACTGCTCTGCATGCCTCCCTCGGGTTTGCAGACTGGGTTGCCCCTCCCCACAAACCTCTCGTGTGCAGAAGCTGACCCCTAGGGACAGGAATCCCAGGCTTTAGGGTCCTCATCTGAGCATCATACCCGGTCCTTCTAGTCTCTTGTACATAGTGACTCCTTCCACACACAGTCCTCAATGCCCACCTGGATGTTTGTCTTTTCCCCACCCCCCACATCGTCCCTGTCCAAAATTCCATTCCTCTATCTCTAAGATATTTCCAGAATTCAACGACTTCATCACACCCCTTCTCCCTGGTACAGGCACCTTCCTGCTCCCTGCCTCTTCCTTCCCCAGGATGCACTGGGAGACTGTCAGATCGTGTCCCTCCTCTACTTTAACCCCTGTCCTCACCCGGTAACAGCCAGAATCTTTACAACCCCTAGGACTGGGCTGCTGGCCCAGCAACTGTTTGCTGCTGGGATGCAAGTGATAAGGAGCTTGCATCAGAGTGAAAATCAGAGCCCTGGCTTCTTCCTTGGGCAGTTCGTTCTCTGAAGTTGCGTGGTTTTTGAGTCGTGGGCAGCGGGTGGAGATTGGGACAGTCAGGGATACCAGCCCTAACTCAGACACTGGCTCAGACCTACCTCAGACCTGGATCATCCAGGTTTCTGTGCTTCCTGAGTTTGAAAGAGTGAGTGAGTGATAGAGAGACATTCTGCATTTGATTCTTTGCCTGTGTTCTGTCCTGCATCAAAACCTACCGTCTGGAAAGGACTGTATGAGTTTTGCATTTTCCCAGAGTGGTAACTCCATGGTATTTTTTTAAACAGCTCCCAGTTAGCATCATATTTTTCCCCACTAGAACACTTACAACCATCTCCTTAACACCTTTTGAGAAAGCTATTGTAAAGTCATTCTCATCAAGGTGTTAATGAATGCTAATCCTTGATGGAGTACCTCTCTAAGAAGCACTTATATTTCCCCTACCTACTTTCTATTTTGAGAGGTTTCTAAAATACTCTAACAGGCCGGGCGCGGTGGCTCACGCCTGTAATCCTAGCACTCTGGGAGGCCGAGGCGGGTGGATCGCTCAAGGTCAAGAGTTCGAGACCAGCCTGAGCAAGAGCAAGACCCCGTCTCTACTAAAAAATAGAAAGAAATGATCTGGACAACTAAAAAAATATATATAGACAGGCCGGGCGCGGTGGCTCACGCCTGTAATCCTAGCACTCTGGGAGGCCAAGGCGGGTGGATCGTTTGAGCTCAGGAGTTCCAGACCAGCCTGAGCAAGAGCGAGACCCCCGTCTCTACCAAAAATAGAAAGAAATTAATTGAACAGCTAAAAACATATATAGAAAAAAAAAAATTAGCCGGGCATGGTGGTGCATGCCTGTAGTCCCAGCTACTCGGGAGGCTGAGGCAGAAGGATCGCTTGAGCCCAGGAGTTTGAGGTTGCTTGTGAGCTAGGCTGACGCCACGGCACTCACTCTAGCCCGGGCAACAAAGCGAGACTCTGTCTCAAAAAAAAAAAATAAATAAATAAAATAAAATAAAATACTCTAACAGAACAGTAGAAAAAAGAGTGTAATGAATGCCTGTCACCCAACCCGAGATTCGCCAATTAGGGTTTTATCAGATTTGTTTTATATACATGTAATGTATGACAGTTATATATTATGTGTTGATAATGTATATTATGTGTGTATATGTGAATATATACATATTTATTTATATATATTTATATGTGGGGTATATTATACATACATATATATTTTTGTGTATTTATGTGCATATGGTATGCATATTTATGAGTATATACATATGTATATTCACAAGCCCATGTTTTTATGTTTATGTATATATGTGTGTGTATATATATATGTTTACATGTATATGTATTTGTGTATTTACTTACGTGTGTATATGTATGTATATTTCTTTATGTGTTTGTAACCACTTGAAAGTAAGTAGAACACTTCATCACTAAATATTTCAGGACATATATTCTAAGAATAAGGACATTGTTTTGCATAACCGTATGATACCATTGTCACACCTAAGAAAATGAGCAATAATTTCCTGTTATTCTCTGATAACCCACTCCTTTTCACATTTTCCCGGTTGTCCCTAGTAGTATTATACTATTATTTTTGAGTCAAGTCTTATCAAGGCTCTTGCATTGTTTCTTTTTAAATTTTTTATTCTGAAATAATTATAGATTCACAGGAGGATGCAAAGAAATGTACAGAAAGGTACTGTGCACCTTTCCACCTAAGCTCTCCCAACGTTAAAATTTTGCATAAATGAAAGAATGCTTCCTTGTATCAAAATCAGGAAATTGACATTGGGACAACCTATAGAGCTTATTCCGATTTCACTAATTATACGTGCACTCATTTGTGCGTGTAGTAGCTATATGCGATTTCATGATGTGTAGCTTGGTGTAGTCATGACAATTAAGATACTTGACTGTACCTCACTCCTGAGAATTCTTTGTGCTGCTCCTTTGTAGCCATTGCCACTCGCTATTGCTCCATCTCTAACGTCTGGCAGCCATCAATCTATTCTCCATCTCCGTATCTATGTTAACAAATGTTATATAAATGGAGTCATGAAATATTTATTCTTTTGAGATTGGCTTTTTTTTTTTTTTACACAGCATAATTTCTTTAAGGTCTATCCAAGTCGTTGTATGTATCAGTAGTTCCTTCTTTTTTAGTGGTGAGTAGTATTCTATGGTGTCTTAGTCCGTTTTGTGCTAGTAAAACAGAATACTTGAGATTGAGTAATTTATAAAGATCAGCATTTATTCCTCATAGTTATGGAGGCTGGAGGTCCAAGATCAAGGCACCAGCTTTTGGTCTGGTGAGGGCCTTCTTGCTGTGTCCTCACATGGCAGAAGGGTGAAAGACAGTGAACCCCCACTCATGACCTAAACACTTCCCAAAAGGCCACACCTTCCAACACTGTTGCATTGGGTATTTAAGTTTTCAGCACGTGAATTTTGGAGGGGACACGTTCAAACCACGCACATGGTGTGGATGTGCTAAGGTTTAACCATTCACTCGTTGAAAGACATTGAGGTAGCTTCTAGTTTGGGGCTATTGTGAATAAAGTGACTGTAACATTTGTTTATAAGTTTTTGTGTGAACCTTCATAAGTCTGCATTTCTCTGGGATATAGGCCCAAGAGTGCAATTGCTGAGTCATATAGTAGGTTCATTTTTAGTTTTATAAGAAACGGTCAAATTATTTTCCATAGTGGCTTTACCATTTTATATCCCTATCACCAATGTATGAGTGATTAAATTCCTATAAATCCTTAAATAGCATTCAGTGTTAGCATTATTTTTTAATTTATCCATCCTGATAGGTATGTAGGGACGTCTCATTGTGGTTTTAATTTGCATTTCCCTAATGATTAATGGTGTTCAGCATCTTTTCGTGTGCTTATCTGCCATGTTATGTCCTCTTCAGTGAAATGACTATGTGTGTCTTTTGCCCATTTTCTAATTGGAATTTTTGGTTTTTAAATATTGAATTTTAAGAGTTCTTGGCTGGGCAGTGGCTCACACCTGAAATCCTAGCACTCTGGGAGGCCGAGGCGGGCGGATTGTTTGAGCTCAGGAGTTCGAAACCAGCCTGAGCAAAAGCGAGACCCGTCCCTACTAAAAATAGAAAGAAATTAATCGGACAACTAAAAATATATAGAAAAAATTAGCCGGGCATGATGGCGCATGCCTGTAGTCCCAGCTACTCGGGAGGCTGAGGCAGTAGGATTGCTTGAGCCCAGGAGTTTGAGGTTGCTGTGAGCTAGGCTGATGCCACGGCACTCTAGCCCGGGCAACACAGTGAGACTCTGTCTCCAAAAAAAAAAAAAAAAAATTTTTTTTTACATAGTCTAGATAACAAGTCCTTTGTCAGGTATGTGATTTGCAAATATTTTCTTCCAATATGTAATTTTTTTATTCTCTGAACAGGGGAACAAAAGTTTTAATTTGGTGGTGTTCAAATTATCATTTTTTTCTTCTATTGTTCCTGCTTTTGGTGTCAGGTCTAAGTCCTAAGCACCAGAGATTTTCTCTACTGGTTTTTTTTCCTTAAAAGCTTTATAGTTTTATGTTTTACATTTAAATCCTTGATCTATTTTGAGTGAATTTTTTTATATATGGTGTAAAGTAAAGGTCCAGCTTCCTTCTGCCTGCCTGTGGATATCCAGTTTTATGAGCACAATTTGTTGAAAAGACTGTCCTTTCCCATTGTGTGCCTTTGGAAGCTTTGTCGAAAATTATTTAACCATGTATGTGAGGGTTTATTTCTGAGCCACCTATTATATTCTTTTGGTCTGTCTTTATGTCAGTACCACACTGTTTTGGTTACCGTAACTTTTGAGGTTTTGAAATCAGGAAATGTGGAACTTCCAACTTTGTTCTTTTTCAAGATTGTTTTGGCTATTCAAGGTCCCTTGAGATTCCATAAGGACTTTAAGATGAGTTTTTTCTATTTCTGCGAAAATATTGTTGGGATTTTCGTAGGGATTACATTCAATCTGTAAATTGCTTTGGCTAGTATGAACGATATGTGATATTGTGAAGTATATATGTGGTCTTCCTCCCTCATTTCCTGGGATACGACTCTTAAAATTCTTGGAATCTTCAAAGTATTGTGTCTTCTTGTATGTTAATGAGTTGACTTAGGTCTGGCAGTCCCCCTACCTAGCATCACTGTGGGGACCGATCAACTGAAAGACTAAGGCTGCATTAGAGGGTTGAGACTTTAAAACCCACTCCCCAACCTCCAGGTAAGGGAAAGGGGCTGAAGGCTAAGGTGATCACCAGAGGACAATGAAGCCTTCATAAAAACCCAAAAGGACAGGGTTCAGAGAGCTTTTGGATGGCCAAACATATGGAGGTTTCTGGAGGGTGGACTGCTGAGAGAGGGTGTGGAAGTGCAGCTGGGCCCCTTAATGTTTTAGTACCCCAGCATTTTTATTGACCTACATAATGTAAATTCTGAGTAAATACTTATTTGCATGCATCTGATAGCCACTTGCTTCCTGCGTGATACCATTTGTTCTCACAGTAATAATTAACTGCTCGTTTATTGTTTTTTTTTTTTTTTTTTGTCAAGCAGTAGGAGAAAACACCAGAGTCACAAACTTTTATGAGTTTGTTTTGCAGAAACCATGAATGCCTTTGAGGAAATGAGCTGCTGATGCCTAAAACCTCCTCACCTCATGTTTGTGAGAAACCAGATCTGAGAGACTGCTCTCTTGTATTCTCACTTTGACCAAATAGAATAAACCTTTCTTTCTCTCCAAGCCCCAGTGTGAGAGTGTTTGGCTTTAGGTGTGCATAGGGTACATGAGCCTGAATTTGGGATTCTGCAACAGAAGCTCTGCACCCCTTCCTACATGCCTTGTGCTATGCATCTCTTCATTTGTATCCTTTGTACATAAGTGTTTCCCCAAGTTCTGTTAGCAAATTATTCGAACCCGGGGAGGGGGTCATGGGAACCCTGATTTATAGCCAGTCAGTCAGAAGCACAGGTAAAACAACCTGGTGCTTGTGATTGGCATCTAAAGTAGGGTCAGTAATGTAGGACTGAGCCCTCAACCCATTGCATCTGGTATTATCTCCAGGCGGATAATATCAGAATTGAGTTGAATTAGAAAACACCAGCTTCTGTCCACTGAAGAAACTGCTGCAGAATTGATTGGTTGTTGAGGGGGAGAAATCCCCATATACTTCTTAGAGACCAAAGGTCACAGAATTTTTCTGTGTTGATTGTTGTGGTGTGAGAGCAAAGGAAGAACCATTTTTTCTACAGAGACATCTTGACAATGTTACGTCTTCCAATCCATGAATATGTGATGTTTTGTGTTTATTCGTATCTTCTTCAATTTCTTTGAGCAATGTTTTGTAGTTTTCAGTGTATAAGTCTTCAGGCTCCTTGGTAAAATTCTTTTGTAAATGCAGTTGTTTTTCTTTTTCTTTTTTTGAGACAGTCTTTCTCTGTTGCCGTGGGTAGAGTGCAGTGGCATCATCACAGCTCACTGTAACCTTAAACTCCTGGACTCAAGCAATCCTCCTGCCTCCACCTCCTGAGTAACTGGGACTACAGGCCAATGCCACGACACCTGGCTAATTTTTTTTTTTTTTTTTTTGGTGGTGATGGTACCTCACTGTTGCCCAGGTTGGTCTCAAAGTCCTGGACTCAAGTGATCCTCCTGCCTTGGCCTCCCAAAGTGCTGGGATTACAGGTGTAAGCCACCATGCCTGGCCTTCTCTTGTTTCTAGTGTTTTTTTTTTTTTTTTTTTTTTTTTTTTTTTTTTTTTTTTGTGAGACAGAGTCTCACTCTGTTGCGTGGGCTAGAGTGCCGTGGCATCAGCCTAGCTCACAGCAACCTCAAACTCCTGGGCTGAAATGATCCTGCCTCAGCCTCCCGAGTAGCTGAGACTACAGGCATGTGCCACCATGCCTGGCTAATTTTTTTTTGTATATATTTTTAGTTGTCCAGCTAATTTCTTTCTATTTTTTTAGTAGAAACGGGGTCTCACTCTTGCTCAGGCTGGTCTTGAGCTCCTGAGTTCAAACGATGAGCCTGCCTCAGCCTCCCAGAGTGCTAGGATTACAGGCGTGAGCCACCATGCCCATCCTTGTTTCTAGTCTTAAAGGAAAAGCTTTGTCTTTCACCATTGAATATGGTGTAACTTGTGTGTTATTCCTATGTTTCCTTTATTATGGTGAGGTAGTTTCCTTCTATTTTTAGTTTGTTGAGGGTTTTTTAAGTCATGAAAGGATGTTGAATTTTTCCAGTACTTTTTCTGCATCATTTGAGATGATCATGTGGGTTTTTCCCCGTCTTCTATTACTGTGTTGTATTGCATTGAATAATTTGCATATGTTGAATTATCCTTGTATTCCAGGAATAAGTCTTACTTGACCAGGGTGTTTAAGCCTTTTTATATGCTGTTGAATTCAGTTTGCTAGTATTTTGTTGGGGATTTTTGCATTGGTATTCATAAGGGATATTGGTTTGTAGTTTTCTTGTACTGTCCTTGTAGGGCTTTGGTATCAAGATAATGCTGGTCTCATAGAATGAATTAGGAAGTGTTCCCTCCTCATTTTTTGGAAGAGTTTGAGAAGAATTGATGTTAATTCTTCTTTAAATGTTTGGTACAGTTTAGCCATGTGAACGACTCCAAGAGCTACTGTTGAATGATACAGATCGTGCAGTCCTGCTCACAGGGAGTCAGGGCCAAACAAAGCAGTCTGCAGTAATGAAGGTCAGAGCAGTGGTCACCGCTGCAAGAGATATCGTGGGTCTCTGTAGTTGCCCAGATGTGGACACATACGAAAACCCATGGAGATACATCTAAAGACTCAATGAGTTGCCTGCTTTGAATTTATCTTATTTAAAAATAAGTCGTACTTTAAAATAGAAAGATGGTTGTAACTTGGACCACAGTAGTGGAGGAGATGTGAATTGGTGGGATCCTGGATGTGTTTTCAGGTCAGAGATGACAGATTAGGTGTGACTTTTGAGAAAAAGCAGAATGGAGGATAATGCCCAGGATTCCCCTGAGATGATGGAGTGGCTGTTTACTGGGGTGGGGAAATCTCAGGGAGGAGCAGCATGGTTCAGGCTGCCAAGGAAGGACTCAGGTATTCAGCCTTTGGTCTCTTCAGGGTGCAGTGCTGGCTGAGCTCTAATGCTTCATAGGGGTAGTCAGTCCAGTATGTTATCTGGATTCAGAGGAGCGGTGTGGTTGGGAGAGGTGAAGTCGACATGATACTGCAGGTGGGAGGAGAGAGTGGAAGACGACTTGTGTTTGGACAGATGGAGAGCAAGGCATCATGAGACATCAAAGATACATCCTGGAGACCATTAGAAATCAAGTTCTGTTTGGTGGGGTGACTTCAGAAATATGGTTAGATCCTTTCCTGAAGCTTCTTAAAACAGTCACATATGATGCACAGTTATGCACAGAAAGCAGTGGCATGATCCTGTTTCTCAGTGTGTGATTCTAGCCTTTCTCGATGGGAGTTAGTGATGAAAGTAAGTTCCACTGTTGTTATGGTGCTTTGAACTCTGCAGTAATGCAGAAATGTCTGGAGATTTAGCAAAGATGAGGACTGTGCTTTCACTAGCCTTAATCACTACAGAGGGTTTTGTTATTGCTCTGGTTTGTTGTTTAAATACTGAATCTGGGAAACCCAACCCAAGAATTTGTCTCCTAGAGTACGCTGGCTCTACCTAGACATTTGAGTAAATTCCCCTCTCCTCGAGCTCCCCAAATCTGCTGTTTACTGACTTTCTAGGAGAGACTTTCCTTCCCATAAAGCTCTAAGCCACATAACGGGTCCCGGGCTGTTCCCTGACAAGGTGTAGTGAGTGATGATGCCACAGAGGAAGTCCAACCCTTGTTACTTCATGGTGGGCTTGTCATATGGTAGGATTTATTCTCACATGTGATAACTTCATGGGCTTGATGGCACAATTAAATTGTCCAGCTATATCCTCATAAAAATGAGGGACAATTCTTACAGAACATCTACAAATAACTGTATTGCTGTTATAATTGAAGAGGCTCAGGGAAAGTGTTTAATCCTGAATTCTGGGGGAAGGGGAGATCAGTGAGAACAAAAAAGCATTTAAAGAGTATTTTACTATGCTGAGGGTGGGATACAGAGCACAAAGCTGTCAAAGAGTAAAACAGTAAAAATAATACCAAATATGTATTCCAAAGAAATGACCACCATGCGAATCCCTCCATCAGTTTGTTCAGTCCTAATAACGTCACTGGCTATTGGGGCAGCCATCTACTTTCTTGAATCATTGCCTGCTTTGGGACTAAAAATAATCCTGGCAATCCTAACTCCATTTCTCAGTTCAGTCTGACATTTCATTTGTCTAGGTGATATTACTTCAAAAACCCATATCCATGTATCGTCCATAATTAGAAGTACCTGGTTCATTCATTTCCAGGTAGGCTCTGAGGCTTGCCTTTGTAGAAGCCCCGGTTTCTGTTCTGTGGCTTTTAGCACAGTTTCTACCTGGGAGAAAAGCAGAAACCACCAGTGTTGATGAGAAAATGGCTGCAGTTAATTTATTCCAGGAACCAGCAATATCAGCAAGGGGAGGAGAGAAAATACTTTGTTGTAGTGAGGTGCAGCATTGTTTTGTGATGGTGGGAGCTACCTTCCCCCTGAGAATATGGACATTTCTGGACAATGAGACCCTTGGCAAATATGCACAATCTTCATACCTTTCCTAATAAGTGAACAATATTTTTATATTATTGACATTTCCCAAATATAGAATTAGCTAGGTTAGGGGTCAGAGACACCTTGAAAATTTTGTTTTCTGAGCAGTGTCTGATTCTGGAAATGCAAAATTAAAAAGTTATCAGGTGATTGGTCTCTCAAATAGAGTTGCACAGCTGTGCAAGGACAGTTAATATTGTGGGGCTACCTTTTAGAGTGATGAGCTGGTGTTTAAGAATCAACATCCCCCCCACCCGCCCCAACCAATCAGCATGGCAGAAAGCAGCATAGTTGTGAGGAAGCCCGGTTCCTTCAGAAGAGAAGACCTTTAAAAAAATTTTTTTCATAATAGAATTTTTTTTTGTTGAGACAGGGTCTTGCTCTGTCGCCTGAGGCTAGAGTGCAGTGGTATTTCCATAGCTCACTGTAACCTCAAACTCCTGGGCTCAAGGGATCCTCCTGGCTCAGCCTCCAGAGTAGCTGGGACTACAGTTGTGTGCCATCATGCACAGCTAATTTTTCTGTTTTTCTATGCAGACAGGGTCTCGCTCATGCTCAGGCTGGTCTCATACTCCTGGGCTCAAGCAGTCTTTCCACCTTGGCCTCCTAAAGTGCTAGGATCACAGGCATGAGCCAAGAGGATTATTCTTAATTCTCTTCTCTTAATTTCATAATTAAGAGAAATCAGCCCAAACCATGAAGAGATATTTGGTGAGTTGCAGATTCTCTGCTGTCTGGGCTAATTACACAAAAAGGAAAAAGAAATGTAAGGTGAATGACAGATGAGAGTATCAGAAGGAACCCTGAGTGGAATATGAGTTTAATCATCAAAAAGAGGCAAGATTTTACATTTTCCACATCTGTGACATCTGCTCTCCCATAATACTTTTTATTAAAAGTCATTTTCACTTGGTAGTAACTGGGATCCTCAGGAAACAAAGGAGACATTAAAAGCATTACCCTGAGGATAGGGGGAAGTAAGTGTGGTTATGAAGGGGCAACACATAGGATAGATGCTATTGGTGTTGACTGTTGTACATCCAATAACCTGCACAGGTGATAAAATGATAGAGAATTTAATGTACATACAAACACATACAAATGAGTTCAAGTAAAATTGGGGAAATCTGAGTAAGATCAGTGGGATGCATGAAAGTCAGTATTTTGGTTCTGATATTCAACTATAATTTTGCAAAATGTTACCATTGGGGCAACTAGACAAAGTATACTAGGGGTTGCTCTGTATTGTTTCTTACAAATGCACAAGAATCTACAGCACAAGATTGCAAGTTAAAAAAAATAATGAAACCAGTACCCCATCTGAAGTTCTGACTGCACAGCCTAAGATACATGCCTCGCTATTGGGCTTTCTTGGCCAAAGGGGAAGATGGAGGCATAAGAAAGAAGTCCAGGGATCAGGGTGAGGTTGGGTTCATAGATTTGAGACATTGATGTGATGTGGATAAAGGATGTGGGTTTGTTGTCAGACATGGGGTCATTGTGTGTCCTGGCGAGAGCCATTAGGGTGAGGGGATCACATGGGTCTGGGGCCAAAGAGGCCTTGTGTTGTGCTGCAGGTGGATCTAGTCCAGCTGGGAGTCCAGAGTGAGAACTGAGAGAAAGGGGACAGACATTGCTCAGGAGCTGTGAATCCCTTCACTTGTTTGAGAGCCCCATAACAGCTGTGGTTGTGGAAAAACTTTGGGTGCCTGTTGGGGCACCTAATGACAAAGTGGTGTAGCCAGGATTGACCTGGGACCATGAAGCTCCTGACCTTCCCACATCCTTCACCTAATGCAGCCTCTCAGAGAAACCTCTGCGGGCTGGGGTCTGTGCATGGATTTGAGGGTGTTGGGGAGCTGCATGTTCATTCCATGAACATTGAGATATATATAGATGGTTTTTTTGGATGCCAATGGGTGTGTGACTTAAAATTTTCACAAAGTAAACATGCTTTGGGTCTGCCTCTTTTGTGCAACATTATGCTTGAAGGATTTACCCATTTTTGCTATGCTCTGGATTTATTCACTTTTCTTGATATGTAGTATCTCGTCATGTAAATAAACTACATTTTATTTATCCATTCCCCAGTGGGTAGACATCTGGATAGTGTCTAGCTCTTTAGTTATAATGAGCAGTGTTGCTATGAACATATATATGCATTTCTCTTGGCTATACACCTACAAATGGAATTGCTGTGTCATAAGATGTGCAGAGAGTCAAATTTATAGATACTGGCCTGGTTGATTTTAATATTTACATACCACCATTCTGACTCAAGCAGTTTTTTTCTCTAAGATTCAAGAATTTTCTCCCTTTCCCTCCAGTCTGGGACACAAAAGTCAAATGGAAGCATCAACTTACGATGCTGTTGGGGAAGAACCATCCAATTTTGTTAAAATGGAAAGATTCATTGGGGATGATTCCTGGTTATCTGCATTAGGAGAAGTCTGGGAATGTGAGGACCAGATAGAAATGCTCCACAGAAAACTAGAGGAGCATTTCAGGGAAATGGCATCCACCCAAGAGGACCCAGAGGGTTGGGTGAAGAGCTATGGTCCTCATGAAACTGGAAAATACAAGTCTTTGCTCAGTCCTTGCTTTATGTCCAAGAAGACCTGCAACAAAAGGTTTCTATGAACATGACTCAGATTTTAAATATTTTAGTTACACACATAATTGTTGGAAAAGTTCTAAAGGTCACATACTTGATGACTGTAGAACAGCCACCAGCCACGGTGGTCAACCTGGCCACCTTGACGAAGGCCTAACAGGACATGAGCCTTTGAAATGTGATGAAGATGGTAGGTCCTTCCATCATGCTGCATACCTTAGTGAACTGCATGGAATTGTCACTGAAAGGCTGCCACACCCAGGGGAGGAATGTGAGGTGGTGTTTGATCAGGGTGTATGTCCTGATAAGCAGGAGGGAAATAACCCTGGAGATGAATGTTACAACTGCAGTGAATGTGGAGGCTCCTTCAGGCAGAAATCTCACTTGATCGGGGAACAGAGGACTCATACTGGAGAGAGACCTTGTACCTATAGTGACTGTGGAAAATCCTTCTCCAAGAACTACAACCTGATTGTGCATGGAAGAATCTGTACGAGAGAGAAGCCCTATAAATGCAATAAATGTGGCAAAGCTTTCAATGCCAGCTCCACCTTTATCAAGCATGAGAGGACCCACACAGGAGAAGAATTGCTATGAATGTGACCAATGTGGGAAGTCCTTCACCTGCCACTCTTCCCTTGTTTTGCACCACAGATCCCGTATTAGGGAAGAACTTTTCAAATGTAATGAGAGTGAAAAACCCTTTCCCATGTCTCACCTTATTGTTCATCTGAGAATTCACGTAGGAGAGAAGTCCTATATATGTACTGAGTGTGGAAAGGCATTCATGGATGGCTCATGTCTTATTAAGCATGGGAAGATTCTTCAGCCATGATGGTCATCTCATTGTGCATCAGAAAATTCATTTTGGAAAGAACTGTACAGGTGTAAAGAATGTGGGAAAACGTTCCTTGAGAGTGCATACCTCATCAGGCACCAGAGGTTTCATACTGGTGACACATCATGTGGCTGTAACCACTGTCAAAAACTTTCGGGAATGTTACTGGCCTCATCCAGCACCAGAGTAGTCATACTGGCAAGAAGTCCTGCGAGTATAATCAGTGTTGCAAAGCTTTCAGGGACAGCACCTGCGATAGTGCCTGTCTTATAAAGCACCAGGAGATACATTCTCAAGACCAGTGTGTGAAATGTGGGAAAGGTTTCCAGAGAAGCTGTGCTCTGATTAGACACCAGAGTTGGCACAGTCATGTGACTCTTGAGGGAATTCAGTGAACATGGGTGGCCATGACTGGATCTGGTTCTCTTTACTTACTATCAGAGACCTCATATGAAGACTTCATGTTGCTTGAAAATAATGCACTTTATTTCTTACTTATTGGAACAGAAACTCTTGAGACATTGTGTCTATAAAGAAATTAGGAGAATTCCTCTGCCATGTTGCTGAACTTAATGAAGGGAAACCCTAGACAAATATGCTATAATAAAACCTTCAGGAAGTGTTTGACACATCACAGTGAAACCTCTTGAATGTTGAGAGAAGGAACCAAGAGGGTTTCTGGAGACTGACTTTTCACATTTTTTTTTCTTTTTCTGATGTTATATGATGTGCAAATGTTTATTCAGAAACTTATTTTAACAAAACCAACACCTATGAATAGAATGAATGTGGAAAGCATTTAAACTGGAACTCTTCCCCTTTTTTGCATCAGAAGATTCAGTTAATGTAATAACTTTGAGATTTCAGTAAGAAGTAACAAGTCTTGTCAAAACTCTTATGTAAAAGTGCTAATATGGAAAAATCCCTTAAGACAATGTTCACCCTAGTGTGATAAGCCAGTGTCTACTAGAGACAAACAACAAACATATACTCCATGTGGGAAAGCATACACTCAGAGACCTGATATTCCAGAATAGTGCTGTCTGATAGAATTATAATGTGAAAGCTGGGCATGGTGGCTCATGCTTGCAATCTCAGCACGTTCAGAGGCAGAGGTGGGAGCAGGGCTTGAGGTCAGGAGTTTGAGACCAGCTGAGGCAACATAGCAAGACTCTAACTCTACAAAAAATTTTAGAAATTAGGCCAGGCGCAGTTGCTCATGCCTGTAATGCTAGCACTTTGGAAGGCCAAGGTTGGAGGATTGTTTGAGCCCAGGAATTTGAGACCAACCTGAGCATGAGGGAGACCCTGTCGCTACAAAAAAATAGAAAAATTAGCCAGGTGTTGTGGCATGCACCTGTAGTCCCAGCTGCTCAGGAGACTGAAGCAGGAGGTTCACTTGAGCCCAAGAGTTTGAGGTTGCTGTGAGCTGTGATGATGCCACTGCATTCTTGCTGTGGGCAACAGAGCAAAACCCTGTCTCAAAAAAAAAAAAAAATTAGCCAGGTGTGGTGGCATGTGCCAGTAGTCCTAGCTACTTGGAAGGCTGAGGTGGGATGATCACCTGATGCCAGTAGTTTGAGACCAGCTCAGGCAACATAGAGAACCCCCTTTGTATAAAAATATCTGTAAACTTAGCCGGGTATGGTGGCGCATGCCTGTAGTCCTAGCTACTTGGGAAGCCGAAGTGGGAGGATCACTTGAGCCCAGGAGTTTGAGGCTGCAGTGAGCTGTGATCACACCACTGCACTCCAGCCTGGGCAACAGAGTGAGACCCTGTCAAAACAAAAAAAAAATTTAAAAAGAAAGAAAGAAATATAATTTGAGCCACATATGTAATTTTAAATTACACCGCGCCCAGCCTCCACTGAAGTCTTGAACCCCTCAAAATCAGCCATGAGGGTTGGAATCAACTTCTTCCAAATTCCTGTTAATATGTTTTGACCTCCTTCCATGAATCACAAATGTTCTTAATGGCATCTAGAATGGTGAATCCTTTCCATAAGGTTATCACTTTACTTTGCCTAGACCCATCAGAGGAATCTTATCATAGCCTTACAAAATGTATTTCTTTTTTTTTTTTTTTTTGGAGACAGAGTCTCACTCTGTTGCGCAGGCTGGAGTGCCGTGGCATCAGCCTAGCTCACAGCAACCTCTCTCTCCTGGGCTCAAGTAATCCTCCTGCCTCAGCCTCCCGAGTAGCTGGGACTACAGGCATGTGCCACCCTGCCTGGCTAATTTTTTCTATTTTTAGTTGTTCGGCCAGTTTCTTTCTATTTATAGTAGAGACAGGGTCTCGCTCTTGCTCAGGCTGGTCTCGAACTCCTGAGCTCAAGCAATCCTGCCACCTCAGCCTCCCAGAGTACTAAGATTACAGGCGTGAGCCACCGCGCCCGGCCCAAAATGTATTTCTTAAATAATAAAACTCAAGCCCAGCTTGAGCAACATAAGAAGACTCCGTTTCTACAAAAAAATTTGAAAATTAGCTGGGTGTGGTGGCACGCACCTGTAGTCCCAGCTACTCGAGAGGCTGAGGCAGGAGAATCACCTGAGCCTGGGAGTTAGAGGTTATAGTGAACTATGATTGTGCACTGCACTCTAGCCTAAGCTACTGAGTGAGACCCTCTCTCTGGAAAAAAAAAATTAACTTAAAAAAGGGGAACTTCCATAATATAAAAAGGCCTATGGAAATAACTGATGGCTAACATGACAGTTAATGGTGAAAACCTGATTTTCCCCTGTGAGTAGAAAAAGGCACGATTGCCTGCTCTCCCCAGTGCTGTTGAAAATCATACTGGAAGTCCCAGCCAGTGCAGTTAAACATGAAAGAGATACAAAAAATGTGCACAATGCAGTTCTCATCAAATTGCCTTGCAGAGTTTTTTGTAGATGTGGACAAACCTATTTTAAAGTTTATATGGGAAAGCACAAGACTAAGAATAGCTAACACAATTTTTTTAAAAGAGTGGGAGAAATAACTCTACCCAATGTTAAAAGTTACTATATAGCTGCAGTAATCAAGAGAGTGACCAAGAGAGTGTGGTACTGGTAGACACATAGATTAATGGAACAGAATAGAGAACCTAGAAATAGACCCACAAAGACATCCCCAATGGAATTTTGATGAAGGAGCAAAAGCTATTTGATGGAGGAAAGATAGCCTTTTCAACAGTTGGTTCAAGAGCAGATGGACATCTGTGGTGTAATAGAACATACATTCAATCTTTGTCTCTGGATCCTGGCACAAAGCCAAAAGCTTTGGAATTTCTTGCTTGATAGGAGTGCCTTTTGCTATTCATAGGAGCCCCTTTCAACCGCACCTGAGTTTATGCTAATGAGGTGACTCAAGGTGGGGCCCCTAAATGACTACATAGGGGGTAGTCACCATAAAGAAGGTGAGAATTCCCATCCATACAAGATTCAGAGAGCATCTAGGTTGGTGAACACATCTGTGTGCTGGGAGGGTGGCATGCCCAAACCTTACCCTATATATCTCTTCCATTTGGCTGTTCCTGAGTTTTATCCTTTGTAATAAACCAGTAAACATAAATATAATGTTTTCCTGAGTTTGGTGAGTCACTCTAGCAAATTGTGAAACCTGAGATGGGGAGACATGGAAGCCCTTGAATTTGTAGTTGGCCTAGCAGAAGTGTGGGTAGCCTGTGGCTGGTGTCTGAAGTATGGGCAGTCTTGTGGGACTGAGCCTTTGACCTGTTGGGTCTGTGCTAATTCTGAGTGGTGTCCAAACTGAATTGCTGGACACTCAGTGTTGGAAAAAAACCATACATTTGGTGTCAGAAAAAAAGACTCCAATATCCATTAGGGAAAAAAAAACTATAAATATTTTAGAAAAAATAAAGGAGGAAACCCTCAGGACTCAGGGCTAGGTAAAGAGTTGTTAAATTTGACACCAAAAGCTTGCTCCATAAAAGGAAAATTGATAAATTGAACATCATCTAAATTAAAATCCTTTACTCTGCTAAAGACACTGTTAAGGAAATAAAAAGATGAGCTACAGACTGGGAGAAAATATTTGCAAACTATATATTGGACAAAGAACTTATATCTAGCATATATAAAGATCTCTCAAAATGGAATCTTTTTTTTTAAATTAGAAAATGGGCAAAAAACAGGAACAGACCTTTCACTGAAGAGAATATACAGATAGCAAATAAACGTGAAAGTAACATCATTAGCCACTAGGGAAATGCAGATTAAAACCACAGTGAGCTATTACAGCATACGTATCAGAATGGCTAAAATGACAAATAGTGATAACAAAAATACTGATAAGAATATGGAAAAACTGATTCACACATACATTGGTGGGAATGTATTAATAAAATGGTACAGTTATTCTGGAAAAGTTTGGCAGTTTCTTACAACATTAAGCATGTGCTTACATGACCCAGTAGTTACACTCCTGGTCATGTACCCCAGAAAAGTGAAACTTAAGTTCACGCAGAAGTCTGTACACAAGTGTTCACAGCCGCTTTATTTGTAATAGCAAGCTACTCAGAACAACCCTAATGTCCGTCAAGTAGTGAGTGTTTAAACTGCTGTATACCATTGAATACTACTTAAACTGCTGTATACCATTGAATACTACTTAGCAATAAAATGGAACGAACTATGGATACATACTACTTCAGTGGATCCCAAGGGAATTATGTTCAGTGAAAAAAGCCAACCTCAAAAGGCCACATACTGTATGATCCATTTCTAGGACATTCTGTAAAGGGAAAACTAGCCAGGACTGCACAGGTCAGTGGTTACCGGAGTTACGGGTGGGCGAGGGTGAGACCACAAAGGGGCAGAGGGAGGGATTGTTCTGTGCGGTGGGACAGTTCTTTGTCCTGTGTTGCGGTATGTGAGTTAACATTCACAGAACTGAATACCAAAAAGTGTGTGTGGCTGTACGTGAATTAAAAATAAAATATATAAAATAAACTGCTCAGATACACATCTTAAAGCATCAGTCCACACAAGACGACCAAAATGACATCCTCACAGGCTCTGCTCTCTGGAAAACTGAAGTGGGAAGCAGCTTCCTCGCCCTTGTCCCGTCTTCTGTAGTGTCCGCATCTGTCGGGGCCGCCTCCGTTGTGGCTTCTGCGCCACCCTCATCCCAGCCGCCTCCGGCTGCCGCCGCTCCGGCAGGGGCAGCGTCCGCGCCGTGTTCAGCCCTCGGAACTGCGGGGCGCCTTTCCTGGGCCTCCCCGTTTCGGGGCGTCTCTCCGCCTGTGTTCTCCCTCCCCGTCTCCGGATCTTCCCTGCTCCGGGTCTTTCTCCTTTTCTCGTGTCTCTGTTGGTGCTCGTCTCTTCCTTTCCTCCTCTGTCTTCCCTCTTTGTCTCGGCTCTCGGATCTCTGGTCGGCAGGGGCGGGCCTTTTTACCCGCTCGTCGGCCGTGTTGCCATGGCATCGATGGTGTCACAGGCGCTGGGGTGGGTGGGACCCGCGAGGCCGAGCCTACCTGTGATTGGCTGGGCGCTCCGTCATAGCGGCCGCGCTCCGTCATAGCGGCCTCGCCCCGCCCGCCCAGGTGTGGAATCTTGGGAGTCGTAGTCCGCGGCGGGCACAGCGCGCACGCGCAGTTTGGCTAGCCGCCATCACGCCACCGGGGCTTGGGGCTGCTGGGACCCGCCTGGGTACTGCGCAGCAGGTGGGTCGGGCCGCGCGCCCAGTTCGGGGGACGGGGAGGACGGGCGGGGAGCGACCTCAGCCTGGAGAGGTGATGAAGGCGCTCCGGGTGGGAGAGAGGCCCGGGTCGTCCCCGGGGATGGGGGCGCGATCCCCCCGGCGGGCCTCGGGCGGGAGAGGGCCTGGGAGTCGGTGGGAGTGCGGTGGGGGAGGGGCGGGCCCCCGGGGTCCGCTCTCCTCGGGGTGGCCTGGAGGGGGCGGGGCTGAGAGATGGGCGGCGGAGGGGCCCGGGCCCGGGAGGGTCGAGGGGCTCCTACTGTGGCCGGGAGGGGTATTAGGAGAGGGCGTGTGGGCGCCCGGGTCTAGGCCGGGGGAGGCGAGGGGCTTAAGTCCTGAGTGTGGGGGTAGGGGTGTCCAGGGCGGGGAAGGGGGGCGCCTTTCCGGGTGTCCGCGAGAGGGAGGGCTGAGGGTGCCCCCAGTAGGGAAGGGGTTGCCTATGGCTGGGACGGGGCGCGGGGGGCGCGTCCGGGGGCGAGGGACCCGGGCTGCTGTTCAGGGCGGGGCCGAGGCATTGTCTCTGCTCCCCCACCAGCACCCTGGGGACCCCTGGGGGTGGGTTCGGTTTGAATTAGGTTCCTGCCCCCACCCTGGAACCCCCGACCTGGGAGAGGGGCACGGTAGGGGGTCCTGGCCTGTGGGAGGCGGGGGCGGGGTCAGATGGAAAGGATCCTGGGGTGCCTGCGGCAAGGGCAGGGAGGGGAGTGGGGACCACGGAGGATTGTGGTTTCTTAAAAACTGAAATTTATGGGAGAATTTTAAGGAAAGATCATAGAATCTCTCCATACCCTTTGCCACCCAGATTCACCTGTTAGTATTTTGCCCCGTGTCACCTCTTACTCCTGTCTCCTCTCTCTCTGTCCCCGTCTCCTCTCTCTCTCCCCTCTTCT
>RJWJ010010368.1:21541-47289 GCA_004363605.1 Indri indri
CCTGTATCATGCACATCCCTGTATCATGCACATCCCTGTATCAGGCACATCCCTGTATCATACACAGCCCTGTATCATGCACATCCTGTATCAGGCACATCCCTGTATCATACACATCCCTGTATCATGCACAGCCCTGTATCATGCACAGCCCTGTATCATACACAGCCCTGACTTTGGGGAGGCTAAGTCAACAGTCAGGTCATCCTCAACTCCACACTGTGGTCTAGCCCTCATCATCTTCACCTCCCCAATCCCAACAGTGTCCTGTAGATGTTTCTTTTCGTGCTGGGGAGCAAGGACAGGGCCACTCATTGCATCGAGTCCTGTTTCTCTGCCAGTGGATCCTCAGATCTGGGACTTCCTTGGCATTCCTGGCCCGGAGGCTTTGGGGAGCCCAGGCAGTGTGCAGGATGTCTGTCTGGTCCTATCGGTCCTCCTGAGTGGATCAGGGACCACAGAGGGCAGCTGGGATGTTAACAATGATCCTCAATTCATGTTCTTTTAATTCTTTTAAAGACACTTTCTCCCGTTTTATAATGAAGAAGTAACCTGCAGGTGAAGCCAGAGGAGACCCTGTGTGTATCCTGCCACCCATCAACCTCCCCTCCCTACCAGTGAGCTTCCATGGAGGACCCTGGGGCCTGTGGCTGTGGGGTGTTTGCTGGACCAGGTGGTGGTGGGGAGCAGAGCGGAGAGCTGATGATGAATGTCTTTTAGGTGGTTATGTGTCCTGGAGGAGGCAGGTGGGGCTGGAGAGGAAACCAGAGGTCATGGTGGGGCTGTGGGAGGGCCCTGCTAGGCTTGAGCTCTGCTCAGGTCAGGGTGAAGGGGATTTGCTGCAGGACTCTGGAGGCCCACCAGGCTTGGGACCCCTCCGTTCAGCCACCCACCATGGCTTTCTCTACCTCTGCTGATGCCAGGGGCACTGGGCTCCAGGAAAATCCCATCCAAGGCAAATCCTGGACAGCCCCAGGGTGGTGGGAGGTCTGCCTGGTGACCAAGTTGGACTTCTGAGGGGTGTGGCCTCACTCAAGCAAGCCAGGGACAGGAAAGGGTCCCGGTGGTGTCTGTGCCTAACAGAAAAGTCGTCATAGCAGCATAACCAGGGATGGGGCCGGAGGAGGCAAGCAAGGCAAGCTCAGGGCCAGAGGTTCCTGGAGGCTCCAGAGATGGCTCATCTTCCTGGTTCTGACCGCCAGGGCCACCTTAGGAGGGAAGGTGGAGTAGATCTCAGACATAGGAAGCCACATGCTGTTCTCAGAGAATGCAGCAACCTCCTTGCAATTGGGGGATCTTTCTGAGGAGACCCCCGGGTACCTCTGCTGTTCTTTGCTAGTGAATGGAGGCTGAGATGGCTTCCTGGAGAGGCTCACAGCTTGCAATGCTGAAGGGAGAGGGCACAGAGGTGCTGAAGGGAGAGGGCACAGAGGAGCGGACAATGTCCCATGCCTGTCCCCGGGGGCTGACATGCATACCCCTCCATGTTGGCCACCAGCCCAGCCACAGTATTCCACACTCCCCACTCTGCCCTGGCAATGGCCAAGGGCCCTTGCTCATTCTACCCAGACCCCCACACCTGCACCATGTGTACAGACGGGAGTTTGCAGGGGAGGAGGGGCTTGGGGCTGCGAGACCACTGTGAAGGCCATGGGGGTTGGGGCCCACATAGGAGAGCCAGCAAGAGGCTGCCCACAGGGAGGGCTTACAAGGGACCTGGAGCAGGAAGGAGGGACACCCGTGTTGCTCTGCAGGAGGGGCCCCCAGCCCCAGCACTTGCCCACTCTACGCTTGATTCCCCACCTGCACCTTGGAGCTGCTCCTGGTTCCCACCCCTCGGATTGCCAGGCTCTGAGGAGGGGAGATGTGCGCCCGGAGATAGGGCTCAGTGGGCTGAGCCTTGTGCACACGTTACTGAGCTCACAGTTACCTTTGTGGGGACGGGTTCTGTGCAGAATGAACGTGGCCTGTGGTCTCCTCAGAAAACCAAAATTATGTGCTCACACGACCACAACCATGGGTTCAGTGCCAACTGGCTGGACCTGGCATCACTCCTCATCGTCAGGAGAGGCTTTGGATGAATCAGCCTGGAACAGAGGTTGGCAAACCAACCCGCAGGCCGGCCGATGCCCTGTTTCTGTACGTGAAGTTGTCTGGGAGCGTGCCAGACCTGACGGGCAACCAGGGCTCCCGCTGCCTCCTCACTCAAGCACAGCCGAGTTGTCAAACCGCGATGGCCTGGCCTTAAGAGCCTAAAGTACTTTTTATCTGTCCCTTTATATTTGCTACCCTCTGCCTGCCCTAGGAGAACGACAGAGAATGCATGGCCTATCCTGAGATAGGGCAAGAAACCCTTTATAAACAGGTTTCCGAACTCAGAAATCCATTTTTTAAAAGGTCAAATTTGATGATAAACATTAGAACATTATGTGTGACCAAAAGGCAGCATGAAGCTGCAGACGGGGACAATAGCAAGATGGAGCCAGGCAGAGAGCTCATTCATTACCTGACAGCTATAAAGAAAACACTGGAAAAGTGGGTGGTGTACCCACCCTCAGAGATCAAGAAATCACGAGAAAGTGCTCAGATGCACGCTGGGCATATGCGGTGGTCTGTGGGTCTCGGTGTGGGGGTGGGGTGTGCGAGGAAGGAGCGCCATGGCGTGCACTGCCATTAGGGTGGCGGCGGAGCTGTGTACCCTGTAGCCCCCGTGTCCTGCTTCTCCATCTATCCTGGAGATGGATCATAAACTTGACCCCAGATAGATGGACATGGGGGTCCATAATGGCCAAAAAGAAGTTAGGTCGAGCCAGTGTGCCCAGCGGCAGAACCCATGGCTATAGGCAGCAGACGCCGAGCCAGGTTCCCCCAGGCCCAGGGACCTGCCCGTGAGGAGCCCCTGCTCCCCTGGGGCCACATTCCAGTGGGCAGGCAGGGAGCATCTCCCAGAGGGGACATTTCAGAGCCCAGAGCTTTAAGAGGTAAGGACAGAGTGACTCTGAGGGGTCAGCGGGCAGGAGGAGGGAGTTCAGTCCTCCAGGTCTAGGAGCGGCGGGGCGGGCGGGGGAGATGGCGATGTCGCTGCTGGTGGTGGTGATGACGGTGGAGGTGGCATGATGAAGGCACGGCCTGGGTCTTTTTTCCTTGAAGGAAGTGATATAATTTATACACCATAAAGTTTACCTGTTTAAAGTAGACAATTCATTTGTTTTTAGTATATAGTATGCCTAGTTACGCAGCTATCACCACAGTTAATTTTAGAACATTTTCATCACCCCAAAAAGAAATTCTGTACCCATTAGCAGTCACTTCCCAGCCCCTGGCAACCACTGATCTACACTGTGCTCTGGATTTGCCTCTTCTGGAAGTTTCTTATCTGTGGAATCAAACACCCCCACCCCACAACCATGCGGTCCTTGTGCCCCGTATCCTGGTGGGGAAACATCAGAGCAGGTAGACTCTGCCTTTATGTGAGAAGAGGTACAATGCCTGGTGCCACGTCAGTTCATTTTCCAGAGTTTTCTCTGTAAAAGTAGGATTGCTGAGAAAACATTCCTGCTGTGACTATGGCCCATGCATGGATTTTCTTGAATTCCTCAAACTTGAGTTTGGAAGAAAAAGTGGTTCCCTTCTGTGGTTCAGTCAGGGGACTGCTCGCACGGGGTCTGGGGGTGGCTTTCTGTTTGTGTCTGGTTTGTTGTCTTGTAGGGGGGTCTGGCCTGTGGGTCTGCAGACCCCTGTGTGCTCTGGGAGGGGCTGTCACACTCCTGTTCGCACTCCTGTGTGTCCACGGCCAGTGAGAATATCACAGGCCTGGTCCACCGTGGCCCGCTGGGCTCTTATTTAGCTGGCTTGTTTTTTCACCCACGATCACAGTCGAGATTTCACCCGAGGTCCTGAATTCCGGCTCTTCTGCAATGATGGGCTGCCCTGTACAAGGGATCCAGCTGGGCGTGGGGAGGGCTGGCCAGGACTTGACCTCTCTGCCCCTGCCAACCCCACTCCCGGCCCGCTGTCCCCTCTCGCCTGGTTCTGTAGATGGTCCATCCAGGCCTGCAGGTCTGTGCCGTTTCCAGAATCAGGTGACGGTTTTCCACCAGTCTTCAGAGTGGACTTCCCAGTCCCTGTGTTTTTTTCTGAACATATATTTCATATTTTTGGGCTATTTTAATGGGAGGAGCAGTCCCAACACCTAACCCCTTCATGTTATTAGGAACTAAAGTCCTCATAATATGTATTTTTAAATATTAAACAGACCTTGATTTTCTGGGATAAACCCAAATCTGGTGTGTTGTTACCTACATCGTATATATAGCATGCATGGTTGGAATGAAGTTACTAATATTTTAAGATTTTTACATCTAGTTTTTTTTTTTTTTTTTTGACACAGAGTCTCGCTGTGTTGCCCGGGCTAGAGTGAGTGCTGTGGCGTCATCCTAGCTCACAGCAACCTCAAACTCCTGGGCTCAAGCGATCCTCCCGCCTCAGCCTCCCGAGTAGCTGGGACTACAGGCATGCGCCACCATGCCCGGCTAATTTTTTCTATATATTTTTAGTTGTCCGATTAATTTCTTTCTATTTTTAGTAGAGACGGGGTCTTGCTCTTGCTCAGGCTGGTTTCGAACTCCTGAGCTCAAACAATCCGCCCGCCTTGGCCTCCCAGAGTGCTAGGATTACAGGTGTGAGCCACCGCGTGCGGCCTTTACATCTAGTTTTATAATTGAGGTTGTCCTGTAATTTTTTTGTCCTACCCATGACCGATTTTTTTTTTTAATCCTTGTAATACTCATCTTCTCAAATGAGTTGCTCCTCCCCCTTTTTATGTTAATTCTTTATTTAACATAAAAATTACCATGCTCTCAGACATGGGTGCCTGTGCCCCGGTTCTCACATGTAGGCATCTGTCTCGTCTGTGTCCTCTGCAGGTCCTTGGTCTTGGCCTTGGCACGCCTGAACCCCCTGGGCATCCTGTCATCCTTGGTGTCTCTCCCTTGGAGCTTCCTTGTCCCCGGCTGGACACACTTGCATTTTCCGGTGCAGGTTTGGAAAGATGCTGCCTTTGGAGAAGGCATTTGCCTCCCCCAGGAGCTCCCCGACTCCCCCAGAACTGCCCGCTCCAGAGTCAGCAGCTGAGGTCCAGCAGGAGGAACCCAAGTCTGAGATTGTCACTGACAGGACCCCTGCCGACCTCGAGTTCTCCCGCCTGCGCTTCCGGGAATTTGTGTACCAGGAAGCTGCTGGGCCCCACCAGACCCTGGCCCGGCTCCACGAGCTGTGCCGCCAGTGGCTGATGCCCGAGGCGCGCTCCAAGGAGCAGATGCTGGAGCTGCTGGTGCTGGAGCAGTTCCTGGGCATCTTGCCGGACAGGGTCCGGCCCTGGGTGGTGGCGCAGTATCCCGAGAGCTGCAAGAAGGCGGCCTCCCTGGTGGAGGGCCTCGCTGATGTCCTGGACGAGCCAGGTGAGGCTGCCGCCCCAGAGGGGAACGTGCCTTAGAGGAGGCTGGGGCGGGGGTCCTGGAGGATGGAGCCCAAACCCAGCTGTGCCTTACTTACCTTGGAGAGTTTGGCTCCCCTGTGGGTAAGAGGCATAGCGATGAGCAGCCTTGAGCTGATGGGGCGGCTCCTCAGTCAGCAGGGGGCCAGGCCCCCACCATCCTGTCTGACAGCATCACCCTTAGGGTCGCCTCAGGGGCCAGGACAGCTGCTTGAGCTCCTGCCCTCACATCTGCCCTACAGATGTGAGGAAGCAGGAAGAGCAGGGGAGGGCAGTCCAGGGCAGGGACCAGCTTCATGTCTAGGGTGGGTCTGAGGGATGGGGGTGTTGGGCCTGGAGCCTGCCCCATGGGCTCACAGTGTGGCCGCTGCACGTGCCCCAGCCCCGTGGGCTCACTGTTCTCTGCTGTGGACAGGGATGCTGCTGGGCTCCCCCACCGGGTCGTCCTCGGTGCTAAGCGAGGGTGTGTACGAGAGGTTCCCTGAGCCGCTGCTGTTTCCAATCGGACCATTGAGTCCCAGCCAGGACCTGGGACGTGGGTACCCCCCGACACGTGAGTGACTGGCCTGCCCCTGGTGGCTTCTGGTGGCCAGGGTGGGTGGGGAGTCGGGGCCAGAACCATGGGAGGTCAGCAGCAGGGGCCTGAGCCTCTGCCGAACTGGGGTTTCTCCCTGGCTTTTGTGAACTTTGTTAGTGTCGTTTGTTACGTTCCTCTTCGGAGGTTACGCAGGTTACACGTCTCCTACACAGTGAAAAGGCATCGATACGTAGGGAGAAAAGGAATCTCCCCACCCTGCCCCACTCTCTAAAATAAAGTTCAGTGTCAGAGGGTCCCAGTGTGTGTCCCTTCATCTTTCTGCCTGTCACACGCACACACCGAGGGCTTGGGCACGGGCGCCCTGGAGCACGGTGAGCTGCTCCGAGGCTCGCTGCTCCGGCGGGCGGCCCCTCCCGGCCCTGGGCAGAGATCCGGGTCCTCATCTGCCTGGTGTCCCATGTCCTTGGCCCGTCCTCATCCTGGAGTTGGGATCTCTGCCCCTGCGAACCAGGCTGCAGTCACGCGTCCTCACGCACGGGGCGGGGTTGGGGGGGCTCCTCAGGATCACCGGACAAAGTGCATGTGAGTTTTATGTTTCACATACAACATGCATTTCCCCGTGGTGTTCCAGAAGTTTTGTGCTGTCTGCATAGGCGGGTGTGTTGTCTGCATAGCACTGTGTGTTGTTGCTTTTTAAGATTTCTATCAATCCAGTGGGTAAAAAAAAGTGTTCTCTTCGTGGCTTGAATTGGCATTCCCAGGCCGACCCTGAGCTGGAGCCCCTTTTGTCTTCTTGGTGGCTCTGCTCTGTAAAGCCAGGACAGACGCGAGTCAGTGGAGCTGGGGCCCTGCTGGCACATGGGCACGCTGGGGCCTGTTCAGGGAGGCGGTGGGGTCCCCCCAACTGTTTGGGGGCACCCACCCACAGAGCATTCAACTCCTCAGCTCTGACTGCCCTTCTCCCAGCCTGGCCCTCCATGGAACCCCTGCTTCCAGAGCTGGGGAGCATGGGAGAAGCAAAGACTGAAGAGGCCGACCCTGCCACAGCTGAGCCGAAGGTGAGTGGGGCGGGTGTCCCGGGACTGTGGGGCAGCCTTAGCCCAGCCGGGCTTAGCGGCATCTCCCCCTCCCCGTGTTAATGCCCGGGCCCTGCAAAGGGTTGTAGCCCAGTCTCCAAAGTGCCGAGGCTGAGAAACCCACTCTAGGGGGAGCCTGGGGGTCGCCTGCGGTGCATGTGGTCCGAGCTCCTCTCACCTGCTCTGGGGGCCACAGGGCTGTGGGTTCACCCTCCTGCGGGGCAGGCGGCAGCCTCAGCCACAGCTGTGCTGCCATTCTAGAAGCCAGAGTCCTTTTTGGAGGAGCCTCTGCACCAGGAGGAGTGGGGCCACCTGGACCCCGCTGAGGAGAACATGAAGAGCTACAGGAAGCTGCTCCTGTGGGGTGAGACCGCCCTCCATCCCCTTCCACAACTGTTGGCCTTGGGAATTCCGATCCCTTAGGGGCTTTGGTCGGGAGACTGTGGTGTTTTAAATGTATTTGGACTTGAGTGTGTTGGAACTTGTACTCATTTGCTCAGTCCCACCCTTTCTGGCCTTCGCACGTGAGTTCTGCCTGGGCCTGGGGCTTGTGGCACCTGCCCGTAGACCTGAAGCCTCCAAACAGGGAAAGGCCCCCTGACCCCAAGGCCGGACATTCCCCTCTTGGGTGTAGAGACGAGGCCTCTGGGCCTGGGCGGCCTGGCAAAGGGTCTCCCCTCTTGCATAGACGCTCTTGCCCCAGAAGCCCTCCTTTGTGGGGAGGCCCCAGCACAGCTCCTGAGCCCTTCATAGTTTTACTTTTATGTTCTCGTCTCTCTAACGTGGCTTCCCGAGTCCCCCCGCTGCCTGCCTGCCCCGCCCAGCAGACCCTCCGCTCCGTCCCTGCTGCTGGGGTCGCACAACCCCCAGCTTTCCGGGGGCTCTGACAGGCAATGGCTTTGGGGGGGTCCCAGAGCTGCAGTCCTGGCCCTGGCCAGCCTACGTGACGTGAGGCCCATCAGCCGCTTTCTGCCTCAATGCGCCTTAGTTTCTTTGGTTTTTCAACCCCACTCAGGGTATCAGCTTTCCCAGCCTGATGCTGCCTCCAGCCTGGAGACAGAGGAGGACCTTCGGTTGGTGGAAAAAGAGTCGGCAGAAGGCGACCTCCCAGGTGAGGGTGGGCTGGGGAGCAGGGCTTGGGGGCCTAGCAGGCGTTTTCTCTCGAAGGGGGGTCCTCACGGCTCCACAACTTCGCGTTCACCCATCACTCTCCTGACCGCGACCCAGAGGCGGAGGCAGGTGTCTAGTTATTTCCGTGATCTTGTGCTGCGCCACAGACCACCCAGCACGTGGCCACCTGAAACAGCAGCAGTGTCGCTCAGGTCCTGGGTGTGGGCTGGGCCCAGCTGGGGCCATTCTGCTCCACTGGAGGTTGCTGGGCCCCACACAGCCACCGGCATCTAAAGGCTGGACCAGGGCCACGTGGCCCTGGGTGGCCTCCCTACCTGCTGGCAGTGGTGCCAGCTCTGACGGGGCTCAGCTGAGGCTGGCGGCTGGGGGCCCTTCCCCACAGTTGGCAGCTGGGTTCCGAGAGGCCGAGTGAGCTCTAAGAGGGTAAGCGCTCATCAGCCTCTACCTGTGCTGTGCCTTGTCACGTGTTGCTGTGCGTTACTGTGCCTGCTGACGTCCCACTGGGCTCGGGAGGTCTCACGGGCCAGCTGGAGGCACCGCTCAGGGGTATGGTTCCTGGGAGATGTGGTTCCCAGGGGCCCCTCGTGCAGCCAGTCGGTTTACCACACACGGGTCATGGGGGCCCATCTGCTCCTTCCAGTCCATGTGGCCTCCATTGCCAGAGTCCCCTGGTGGCCCAGATGGGCTGCGCCAGTCCCGCATCCACAACAGGAAGTAGGAGCCCCCACACACCCTGGCATCCACTGGCCAGACTTGGTCCCTCAGTCTCTTTAGCTGCAGAGCAGCCCGGGGGTGACAGTCTTGCTTCTAGGCAGCTGTAGGCTCAGTGGACAGTCACGGAAGGCAGACCGCCTGGAGCAGGCTTCCGAGGCCACATGTACCAAGCTCCCGTCCCTCACGGGCTTCCCTGCCTGGCCCTTCCCTGTGTCTGAGCCCGGGTGTGGACAGCTCGCGTTCTCACCTTGTTTCAGACAGCGGGAAGCAGCAGGAAGGCACAGAGAACAAGGTTGAGGACGTCTCCACATGTGAGACGCCGAAGGAAAGGCTCGAGGGGGACTGTCCTGCTGACCCCTCGGGTACCACCGAGGAGGAGGAGCAGCCCCAGAAGACTCCAGATCCTCAGGATGGGGAGTCGAACCCTGCCTCTGAAAATCAGATGCAGTTGGTCACCCAGAAGCCAGAGGAGGACAAGGACGAGGCCACGCCGGCCGCCCCCCAGCAGGGCCTTGGAACAAAGCGGCCCCACCCCGAAGATTCGGAAGAGCAGGGCCCCGAGCCCGGCGAGGCAAGCGGGGAGCCTGATGCTGCCGGGCAGGATCCGGGCACCTCAGCTTCAGGCTGCCCTGTGACTGAGGAGCCCGACGCATCCCGGGGGAAGCCCTTCGCCTGCAGCGAGTGCGGGGAGGCCTTCGCGTGGATCTCGCACCTCATGGAGCATCACAGCAGCCACGGGGGCAGGAAGCGCTTCGCGTGCCAGGGCTGCTGGAAAACCTTCCACTTCAGCCTGGCACTGGCCGAGCATCAGAAGACCCATGAGAAGGAGAAAGGCTACGTGCTGGGGGCGGTCCTGGGCTCCCACCCTGCCACCCGCGAGGCCCACGCCAGTGGCAGTGCAGGCGGGCCCCCGGAGAGCGCGGAGGGCGAGGTTTGCCCTGGGCCGCCGGAGGAGGCAGAGGCGCAGAGGTGAGCCTCCGTGCCGTGAGGGCTCTCGGGTGGGCAGCCATCTGGCGAGGAGTGGTGGCTCCCCGTGGCGCCTGCTTGTTCCTCAGTGAGCTCTTGTGGCTGAGGCACTCAGAACTGGGAAGGGCCACAGGAACCCTCACCTCCTTGTAAACACACCCTGGGCAGATGCTCACATCCAAGTGTGCAAGAAGACTCTCCTTCCTCTGCAGCCGTTTCAGCACCACCCCCATGCTAGAGCATTTGAAGTTGTGCAAAGTGTAGGGTTGCCTCAAAGTGTGTGATCTGCCAGTGCTTTCTTGAAGTCACCCTTGCCACGATGCCTCCTGTGTGAGCTCCCCGAGGGCTGTTCACGTGGAAATCCCGTCAGCTGTTTTAGCCTTCTTGTAAATGCGTGATGTCAAGTTCACTTCTGAATCCGCAAAAGCAAAAACTGTTTTCTAGTTTAACTTGCGTTTTTACCTGTGTGGAATAGCTTACAAAGATCACAGAAATGCTTGCAGCCTAATAATGCAGGGCTTTCAGGCCATGGGTCCCAGCCCATTATTGAATTGTGAAGTCAAATTAGTGGGTGGCCACCAGCATTACAAAGCAATGAAGTAGAATAAGATAGGTTTAAAGGCATCATGTAGTAAAGGCAAATATTGTTTTGTGAAACTTTTCAGCCATCCATCTAAATATGAGAACTAGCTGCAATGCAAAATGTATTTCTTACTAGGGGGTTGTGATCAAAATAGGTTGAAAACACTAATAAAGGTCTGTCTGCCTGAGCAAAGGGAAGAAACTAAACTCCTTGGGCTACATAAGGTGATCTTTTGATTTCTTGCATTTATTCTCAGATTACAGCATTGTTCCCGTTACCTGAGCATAAATTTAATTGCTTCTCGTAGATACATAAACTGGTGTCTCTTTCTGTCACTGTATTTGAGCAGGCAATCTGTTGTAAAGACGCCCAAATCACAGAGGCTTAACATAATAAATATTTATTCACTCACATTATAGTCCATGGTCTTGTGGTAGTGGCTGCTGTTGCTTGTGTGTCAGTGGGAGAGGCATTCTACTCTGTGCAGGGACCCAGGGATCCAGGCGCAGACCCTGCTGTCGCTCTGCTCTTCACAGGACCCTTGGGGCATGTGGGGAAGGCCACACCCCTTCACCTGGGTGACAACACACATCACTTCCACTTACATGTACGTGGAGAGAAATGATCCCATGGCCCTGGTCACTCCCAAGGGGCTGAGAACTGTCTACCCGGTGCCTGTCTCTGCCACAGTTACTAAGCTTAGTTCTTCTCTTAGCCTCTCTGCCACCAAATCCCAAGCTGAGAGTGGCTCTGGTTAAAAAAAAAAAAAAAGAAAAGCCTAAATGTACCCTCTCAGCTCTCATTCCCAGCCTAATCCCATGAGGTCCCCCTCTCCGTCTGCCACAGGGAGATTTCCCCCGTGATGTGTCTCACTCTCAGCTCTCAGGGCCACAGATGGATCATTTGTTATGGTAAAGCCCAGCCCGCCATCTCTTCAGTGTCCCATCTCCTGTCTTGTTTAGCGTGCACAGCTAAAGGTCTGTGCCCTATTTTTTTGTTTATATTACTTTTAAAACTTTTATTGGAAATAATTTCAAACTTACAAAAAAAAGGCGCAAAAATAATAAAAATAGTACAAAGAACATCCACACATGCCTCACCCAGACCTGCCTGTTACTAACATCCCACTTGCCCATGATCTTGGGGTGCACGATGTGCACTTGCCTATTGGTGATGCTTCCTTTGCTCACCTGGTCAGAGCGTTCAGTTCCTGTACTGCGTATTTGACTCTATATTAAATACAGCATATTTAATATAGACAAATATAATTTAATATAGATAAATTTATCTATAAATTATCTAATACAGATAAATTATAAATTTGTGAATTATCTAATATAAATTTATAGATAAATATAAATATAGATAAATATAATTTAATATATATAATCTAATAAAAACTATTAAACTCTATAGACAGTTCCTCTACTGTATATTTAACTGTATTTTCCTCCTTTTAGAGAATAAGCAATCTGTGGGAAAACACCTTAAGATCATGTAAATATCCTGCTCATCAAAACTCCCTCCCTAAATTTACACTCCGTTGATGATTCTTGCCTGTCAGTCTCTACCGTGGTGGTCACAGAGTGGTGGTGGTTTCCAGACACCAGCCCTCCCTGCACTGACTAGCTGGCCCTCAGAGTTCTGCTGGCAGCTAGCACCCTTACTTCTCCCCAGGTATTTAACAAAATAGATTTCTGTTTTTTCAATGGGTTATAGCTTATTGCTATTCTTAGTTATTTGTCACTCAAGTTGCCCCACATATGGCAAACAGGACTCCCTTCCGGGTGGCTCCTGTGTCCTTATGACATGGTTCCATTTTTTGGTTCCTTGCTTTGCCATAAGGACATTCCAAGCCCATCTTGTCCTTCCCTTCCTCAGCCCTGAAATCATCCATGTCTCCAAGAACTGGTTTCTTTTAGTGGGCAATGGTATTGGAGACCAAGATCTGGGTTCTAGTTGTGTTCATTGCTACTAGGGTATCTTCTGAGCTATGAAATATATGTACATATATAAATGCATGTAGGTACACACACAGGTATATGTGTGCCCATACACATACAGTAAGACCTTAATTCCAATCTGTGACTTCTTCCATTCCATACTCTATGTCCCTTCAGCACTGAGAACCCTGGCACCCCAAAAATCATATTTACTAATTTGATAAATTCTAAAATGCCTCTAAAATAGTGTTAGAACTTCCTTTCCCAAACCAATACCAAAAACAGACTTACTGAGATTTCAGGACCACCACAATTCTGCGCAAGATGTGGCATGCGGGGAGTTAGCTATGCTCCCAGCAAAATTGGGTCCCTTGGTAGGATCGTTGCAAGGGATATGGAAATAACAGGAAATAAAAAATAGAGAAATAAGACACAGAGACAAAAGTATAGTTTATAAAGGGGGGGAGTCAGGGGGTCCTCTGGCATTCCTGTGAGTTGTGTGGCCACGAGTGAAGTCCCACATCAGTATTTATTGGTGCAGTGATCAGTTGCCATTGGTAACAGATTTACATAATAACATGTAGTTCATTTAGGTTTAAAGTCTCCCCAAAAGCTTCTAGAGATCCCTTAATTAACTCTACCTACATGAGCAGTTACAAAATCTTTCTAAGATAAACTTCTAAGTCCTAAGATAAAATTATCACTAGGCAGAAAGGCTAAACAGAAATATAGAGCCTCTATATCTAGTTTTCTGTTGATTGAGACAAGTAGTCAGGAGTGAAGCAGGAACTGTCTGTTAGGCCAATTGTCTCTAGCTGCAGGTGTCTGTCGGGTGGGTATTCTTTGATCAGTTCTCAACCTGTGACCACACACCGAGCCTTGTCTTACAGAGGCATCAAGCTCAAGCAGACTTCAGGTCTGAGACAGCGTCGCCATACAAAACGCTCCCGGATCTGTGAGATGCCCTCCTGAGGTGAGGCAGCTTTTGATCTGTGAAATAACACATTCACGTATTCCTTCAAGGCAACGCCCTGCGAAACTCTTGAAATCTTTTATGTCTCTCTATAGGCCAACAGTGGTAAGGAACACAAATGGATGACTTATTCTAGAGAGAAACAAAAATACAGCTAACTATTCCCATGGTCGATCTCAGGGGAGGCTGGACTGGTTCAGGCATCAGAGACAGTGGGTCTGTCCTGAAGGTCTCAACTCCCATACAAAGGTGCAGTGACTTGGGCCATCAAGAAAGATGCAGCTGATGGGAGGCACAAGCAGGTGGCCCAGATCTCTCCAATGGAGTTGGCAGTCTGGAAAGTACAGACCACAGGCTGCTGAGCTGGGACCCAAAAGGACATAGGATATCTGGAGGGCAAGGGGAAGCCCTAGGTGGGCTGGCACTGAGAATGGGCAGAGTTTATGGCTGGATCATACAGGGTGTGGGAAGGGGGCTGTGTTCAAAGGTGCAGGGAATGGAAGTCATTTCCATCATCGCAAACTCTGAGGGTACCTGAGGAGTGTGTTGTGTATGAAGGCTTGTGTATCAATATGTGTTGTTTTTCGTGAGTATGACTGGGTCAAGTCTAGGAAGAAATGAGCTATGGCTTAAGGCTTCCTCATGTCCCCAGCACACCTGTAATGGGTCTACCCAGTGTGAGTTCTCTGGTGCTTGGTAAGGGAGGAGCTGTGTGTAAAGGCCTTCCCACAGTCCCTGCACTCATATGGCTTCTCTCCTGTGTGGATCCTCCGGTGCTGAGTGAGGTGGGTGCTCTGCCTGAATGACTTGCCGCAATCCTGACATTCATAGGGCTTTTCCCCGGTGTGCGTCCTTTCATGCTGGCTAAGCGAAGAGCTGTGACTGAAGCATTTCCCACACTCATTGCACCCGTAGGGCTTTTCCTTGGTGTGAATCCTCTGATGTTCAATGAGAAGGGAGCTCTGGCTGAAGGCTCTGCCACACTCATTACATTCATAGGGCTTCTCTCCTGTGTGGATCCTCTGGTGTTGAATGAGGGGAGCAAGCTGGCTGAAGGCTCTGCCACATTCATTACATTCGTAGGGCTTCTCCCCAGTGTGGATTCGCTGATGTTTGGTTAGGGATGAGCTGTGGCTGAAGGCCTTGCCGCAGTCGCTGCACTCATAGGGTTTCTCCCCTGTATGGATCCTCTGATGCTGAGTGAGGTGCGTGCTCTGCCGGAAGGCCTTCCCACACTGACTGCACTCATAGGGCTTCTCACCTGTATGAGTCCGCTCATGCTGGTTGAGTGAGGAGCTATGACTGAAGGTCTTCCCACACTCGTTGCATCCATAGGGCTTCTCTCCCGTGTGAATCCTCCGGTGCTCGGTCAGGAGTGTGCTCTGGCTGAAGGCTTTCCCACACTCGTTGCACTCATAGGGCTTCTCTCCTGTATGGGTCCTTTGATGCTGAATTAGTGGCGTGATCTGGGTGAAGGCTTTTCCACACTCATGGCACTCGTAGGGTTTCTCTCCAGTGTGGATTCGCTGATGTTTGGTTAAAGATGAGCTGTGGCTGAAGGCTTTGCCACACTCTCCACACCGATAGGGTTTCTCCCCTGTGTGGATTCGCAGGTGCTGGGTGAGGTGGATACTCTGGCGAAAGGCTTTCCCACACTCGCTGCACTCATAGGGCTTCTCACCTGTGTGAGTCCGCTCGTGTTGACTAAAGGAGGACCTAAAACTGAAAGATTTCCCACACTCGCTGCATTCGTAGGGCTTCTCGCCTGTGTGAGTTCTCTGGTGCTGGATCAGCGGGGCAATTTGGTTGAAGGTCCTCCCACACTGAGTGCATTTATAGGGTTTCTCCCCAGTATGGATTCTCTGGTGTTTGGTAAGTGCTGAGCTGTTTCGGAAGGCTTTTCCACATTCATGACATTCATAAGGTCTCTCTCCTGTGTGCGTTCGGTGGTGTTCAACAAGTGCTGAGCTGTGACTAAAGGCCTTTCCACATTCCTGACATTTGTAAGGTTTTTCTTTTGCATAGGTTTTCTGTAGAGCATTCAACTTTGAGTCTGGCTTCTCCATCTTTCCGTGTATTCCCCATGTGTGGGGGCCACGCCTTTTAGGAGTCACTGGTTCAGTTGTGAGATTGAGGCTCCGACTCAAGTTTTCCCCAAACCCATTCCCTTGCCACTGCTCCTGAGTTACTGTGTCCTCAGACATGAAGGCCACCTGCACCACACAGCTCTCTGGGCACTCAAGACTCCATTCCCAGCAGCCCTTGGTGTCCTCACCCTTGCAGTACCACAGACCATCCCACAGGAATCTTTCTACCAGGACAACACTGGTCGATTCTTCTTCAGAGATGCTTTGCTTTGGAGCTGACAGTTTGACTTTGGGTCTAGTTTCCAAGTCTGAAAGAAACAAAAATGGAAATGTCCCTTAATAATCCCTGTTGTGGAGGAAAAGAGTTCGTGGTGGGTACAGAGATCACAATTTTGAAAGGTTCAAGGCACAAGTGGCTTCGACCATTTAAAAATGCAGTTTCGCAGCCAGGTGCAGTGGCTCACACCTATAATCCTAGCACTTTGGGAGGGCAAGGTGGGAGGATTGCTTGAGGTCGGGAGTTCAAGACCAGCCTGGGCAACACAGTGAGACCCTGTCTCTACAAAGAATAAAAAAATTAGCCAAGTGTGGTGGTGCACGCCTGTGGTACCAGCTACTCGGGAAGCTAAGGCAGGAGGATCACTTGAGCCCAAGAGTTTGAGCTTGCAGTGAGCTATGATGACACCACCACACTCTAGCTGGGGTGAAAGAGTGAAACACTGTCTCCAAAAAAAAAAAAAAAACTATGCAGCTTTGCAAACCGGGAAAGGAACAGAAGACAGAAATGAAAAACCCACTAAAAATGGAGGGCTGGCATGAGGGCCATGGCTGGAGTCCAGAGGGAAGCACAGAGAAGAGCGGGAAAGGGTGCTGAGGAGAGCACTCAGGTCCACAGAGGCACTGGGCCTAGAAGGAGCAGTGCAACGGCCAGGTGACAACGGAGGAAAGGCTGCCACATGGGGAAGGATGCTCGGTCCAGCCCTCCCACTGCTGAGACCCAGTTTCCCCTTGGTGGCTTATTACTGTTGTACCAGCAATGTAAAGAAACCCATCTGCTCCCCCAGACCAGAAACAGCTGCAATGTCCATTACTAGGAGGATGTTAAATGACCTGTGGTGTGTCAGAGTACTTTGATCTGCCTAATTTTGTCTGTCTCACTAGCTGGGATTCCCCAGAGGGCAGGAGGTTCAGTCACCACTGAACCCCCAGCCCACAGCAAGAGCTCAATAGACATACCATAGGAATAGACTAATGTATTCCCTCCTCCTCCTTCCTGACAGGACTGCACTGGTACTCAGTACCCCTCTGCATAGCCCTGGCCACAGTGTATCCCACCCGCACTGAGATACTGGATTTGCCTAGAGGTGTGACATGGGCACCTGACCCATATTATGTTACGCTCCAGTAAAAAGTTAAAAAAAAAAAAAAAGGTGAAGCCAAGTGTGATAGGCAGAATAGTGGCTCCCAAAGACATCCACACCCTAAACCCCAGACCTGTGAATATGTTGCTTTATATGGCAGGAAGGAATTAGAGGTGCTAATCATCTGACTTTGAGATAGAGAGATTATCGTGGACTACCTGGGTAGGCTACCGTGATCAATCACAAGGGTTTTTAAATGTGGAAGAGAGGCAGAAGGGTCAGAGTCAGAGTGAATATGATGTGAGACTTGAGCAGCCATGGATGACTGTGAAGATGGACAAGGCCGCAAGCCAAGGAATGTGGGCAGCCTCTAGAAGCTGGAAAATGCAAAATAATGGATTCTTCTCTAGAGCCTTCAGAAGGAACAATTCCCTGCTGACATCTTAGTAATAGCCCAGTGAGACCTATTTTGTACTTCTGATCTCTAGAACTGTAAAATAATTTGCTTTGCTTTAAGCCACTAATTTGTAGTACAGCTGACCTTTGAACAGTGCAGGGAATAGTGGCGCCAACCCTGTGTAGTCGAAAATCTGCATATAACTTTTGACTCCCTGAAACCTTAATTACTAATAGCTTACTGTTGAGTACACTGATAACATAAACAGTCAATTAACACATGTTATATGTTATATGCATTATATACTGTACTTTTTTATTTTTAATAAAGACAGAGTCTCACTTGTCTCCCAGGCTGGAGTGCAGTGGTGTCATCATATCTCACAGCAACCTCAAACTCCTGAGCTGAAACCATCCTCCTGCCTCAGCGTCCCAAATAGCTGGGACTACAAGCACCCACCACACCCAGCTAATTTTTCTATTTTTTTGTAGAGCTGGGGTCTCACTCTTGCTCAGGCAGGTCTCAAATTCCTAGCCTCAATCAATCCTCCCGCCTCGGCCTCCCAAAGTGCTAGGATTACAGGCGTGAGCCACTGCATCTGGTCTATATACTGTGCTTTTACATTAAAGTAAGCAAGAAAAAATAAAGTGTTATTAAGAAAATCCTAAGGAAGAGAAAATATGTTACTATTCACTATTCATTAAGTGGAAGTGGATCATCATAAAGGTCTTCATCATCACCTTCATACTGAGTTGGCTGAGGAGGAGGAAGCGGAGAGATTGGTTTTGCTGTCTCAGAGGTGGCAGAAGATGCGTGTTTAAGTGGACCCGCATCGTTCAGACCCATGTTGTTCAAGGGTCAACTGTAATTTGTCACAGCAGGAGCAACAGGGAGCTAACAAACCTGGATAAGGGCCAGTTGTTAGTAAGGCTGAAGGACCCTATTGTAACCCCCTTCAACACTGGCCATTCCTCTCGGACCCTGGAGATGGGCACTGTTCAAAACTGGGAAATTGCCTGTCAGAGGGCTGGGACACCCCCAATTCCTACAGAGTTGCCTGCTGATCCCAGGAGCTGGACAAGGGGCATGAAGAACAGAACCAGTCACCCTGCAAGCATGTGGCAGAGCCCAGCCTGGAGCCACCAACCCACAGGTGCATGAGTCATAAATGATCCTTTGGTTTCCACCACTGAGGTCAGAGGCTTGTTACACAGTAAAAGCTGACGAATGTGTCACCTCACAGCCTTTGTCCTTGCCGTTCCTCTGCCTGGAACTGTTTTCTCAGACTGTTTCATGGCTCAGGCTTCAGGTCACATGTCACCTCCATGGAGAGGATATCCCTCATCTCTCTAAAGTCCCCCCATGCCCATCCTAGTGTCTATCTCATCTCCTCATCACATCACTCATTGCTACTATTATTTTTCTATTTATTGTTTGTTTCCCCTCCCTAACCTGTAAATTCAGTGAAGACGGGGACTTGGTCTCACTCACGCAAACCGAGTGCTTGGTGAGCCTTCACTAAGACTGAAGAGTCAACTTGCTATGAAGAATTAGCAGATACAGAGTAACCTGGAGGCAAGGATTCTAGAGCCCTGGATGGGCTCTTCTCAGTCCTGCAGGGCGCCCATCTCACCTGGGCACACACCCTCGGGAACTCCGGAGTCTACTGCCCACGGCTCTGCCTCTTGCACCAGCAGGGAGATGACGTCTGGCCTCGGAAACCAATGTCCTGCTCAGGGACAGACCCGTGGAGTGAGCTTTTGTGTCGCAGGACCCTCCCTATCCCTCTGCCCACTCCACCTCTGGTCTTCTAGGTCCCAAGTGGCTGGGGTCGCGAGTGCCTACAGTTGTCATGGTAACAGCCTCTAATGCTCCTCAAGGACTCCATTCCCCCACTCTCAGTCCTTGATCCCACCCCCTAGTTCTGGGGTGGACATATGACCCAGGCATGGCCAACCAGAGCTCTGCATCCTCTTCTGCCCACTGGCAACGATGACCACTATGAAGGGGACCTGGCAGCCAAACCAAGACAATCCAGGAGGCTAGGACATAGATTCTGTCTTTTCTGCTAGTTTTGGACCCAGGAAAGGCACACTGGCAGCTGTCTTGTCACCTCCAGAGGGACCTATCTGGAAATGGAATCAGAAAGAGGTTGCTATCATCTGAATGTTGGTGTCCCCCTAAAATTCATGTTAGAACCTAATGGCCAATGTGATAGTGTTAACAGGTAGGGCCTCGGGGAAATGACTGTCATAAGGGCTGTACCCTCATGACTGGGATCAGGGCCCTTATAAAAGGGAGCTCACTTGCCCCTTCCACCTGGGAGGACGCAGCAATAAGGTGCCATTTATGGTGAATGGGCCCTCACCAGACACTGAATTTGCTGACACCTTGATCTCGGACTTGCCAGCATCCAGAACTGTGAGCGATACATTTATATTGTTTATAAATTACCCAGTCTAAGGTATTTTGTTCCAGCAGCCCAAACGGACTAAGACAAAAGTACAGAGGGAATTGTTGAAGAGGGAGGGGCTCTTGACACATTGCAGGAAGACACAGAGCCAGTTTGTGTCTAGACCCAGTGTGTCTCCCTCATCTCATATTTCCCTGCTTCTGGTGTTTTCAGATTGGGTCTGTGACATGCTGATACTGGAATGCAGTGGCCCAATCAAAACTCACTGCAGCCCCAAAGTCCTGGCCTCAAGCGATCCTCCTGCCTCAGCCTCCTGAGTGGCTGGGACTACAGGCAGGATTTTTAAATAATCTGTAGAGATCCCACCTCAGCCTTTCAAAGCGCTAGGATTGCAGGCGTGAGCCACCACCCCCAGCCCGTGACCCTTCGGAGGATGCGCGCGCGCGTGTCCCACCAAGGCTGGTTCTCCTGGCGGCCTGGGGGAGGGGCTCTGGTCCGGCTAAGAGGCGACGCGCGCACAGCCCTCTGGGACGGGCTCTCACGGCGCCATCTTGGACGCACCGGGCCTGCTGGCGCCTTCGCTTTGGGCTTCAGACCTACAGAACCGTGAGTCACCCACCGCCTCAGGCAGGTGTGAGAGCGGCACAAAATCCACCCAGACAAGGGTCAGCGCCCGCTGTCTTCCAGTGCGGCTGGAGAGCCCGCGAGGCCAGAACCCGCGTCCTCGCTCACGGAGGCCCGGGCGGGCCAAGCCGTCATTACCTGTCGTGACTTCAGGCGGAACGTGAGCTTCGTGCTGGGGGGAAAGGGCGCCTCACCCCTCCCGCCAAACCAGGCCAGGTGAAGAATGAGCTAGCTTTCCGTGTCCCATCACACAGGGCACAGTGGCTGCACAAATGGTTTCCAGGGTGCCTCAGTTTCCTCTTCCGTAAAACTAGGTAGGGTTCGGGTTAGGGCTGGGTCTGTGGCGCCTTGGTGGGTACGGCGCGGGTGCTCCTGGGGGCGTGTGTACACGACGGCGACTGCTCCGGGGACGGGGGTGGGGGGCCCTCCCTCAGTGAACGCCTGCTCGGCGTCAGCCCCTGGGGTGCCGACGCCCACACCTTCGCTCGCACCTGCGCGCTGGCTGGGGCAGGTGGGCGGGCCGCCTCCGACGGGAGGCCCCGGTCCCGCCCCCTCGGGGACCCAAACACCAGGGGACCAACACCAGGCCCTGCTCCCCCAGCCCCGGCGACACTCCCCAGGCCCAAAGCAGCGAACGGGTTCGACACAGACGCGCGAGGGTTGGGTCCCGCCCCGGCTGGGGCCCCAGGGAAGGTCCCGGACCTCCGCGCGGCCGGGCCTTCCGCGCTTCACTCACCCGCCCGACGGCGACACAAAGGCCGGGACGCCTTCGGTCGCCACTGCGCCTGCGCCGGACTGCATCTCCCAGAGGCCCGCGCGCGCACTTCCGGCGGCCCCCCCAACCGCCCCACTGCGCTTCGGGGTTCGGGTCCGGCCCTGCTTTGTGGGCGCGGGGACGTCCGCGGCGCGGCCTGCGGAGGGGTCTGCGGACGGCGGTCCCGCGCTTCCGGAGCCGGGGACTGCCTGGGGGCCTTGGCGCCCCGGCGGTCGGGAGAGGCGGGGGTCTCGGCGGCAGAGGAGGGCGCGGGGCACGGAGTCCGTGGTGGGACCGGCCTTGGCGCGGTTGAAGAAGGGCCGAGAGGCCGGTGAGGAGGCTGCGGGAGCGCCCTGGGTTCCCCGGCGTAACTCCATATGGCGTTCACGTTGGTTGGAGAGTACGCTGTAAACTTTATTGTTGCAAAGCGGTGATGGAAAGAACACACAGATTTAAAGCACAGTCGCCAAGATCCCAAACAAAAGAGCGATTTGCATTTTGCCACTCTGACCCAGCCATGGACGGTTCCTGGGCTGCATTTATTACATGGTTATAGGAAACATCACATCAAGACACGTTAACATTTATAATTACACGTGGCTATGTAATTGTCGAAATTGTGCATTTGAACAGCAGTGTAATGTTCAAAGCTGATGTGCACGCACAGACCGAATTGTCACTTTGTGGAGATTCACTAAAGCCTGCTAGGAGCAGGCCCGGGTGCAGCAGCACACGGTAGATGAGGTGGTGCATTCACTGTTTCCCATTTAAGGTGGGTTACTTTCACCAGTGTACATCAAACAGTCACGGAGCAGTGAGTGGAGACGATGTAAGAAAACCAAGACTGGACCTTGTGCTTTTGCCCTTTTAAAAGGACTGAGTGATTCCAGTCAGTCTGGGCCTTCGAGCTGGATTTGAAGCTAAGAAAAAGTTTCAAGACAAGGGCGTGTTTTTCTTTGACTGAAACAACTCGGACTCTGAAAACGGTAGAGAACACGATAAAAATTCTCATGTTAAAAGAAAAACCTAGCTGGTTACATTTTCTTTATACACAAAGATACTTGCAAAGATTTGACTGGTTCACAAATGAGTTAAAACTGTAAATTTCATAATCTCTAAAACTGTGGTGATTATGAAAAGATATGGCTGAAAATCATAATGCACTGATGTAAACAAAGCAAAGGCAATCTTAGTGGCCTTTCTTTAAAAATGTCCTGTATATTCAAAGACTGTAAACTCCCGCATTTGTGATCGTCATACTGAGTGCTAGCCTGCTCTTCACTCTCCTGCAGTAAAAAGGCTTTAAAATATATATAATGCCATTTTTCAGATCCCTCACCCACAAACCAAATGCAACAAAATTTTTAATTTTTTTTGTTGATTTTTTTCATCCACAAAATGTGTACTTTTCTTCTTTTCCCTAATTTACTTGATCAAAAGACATGAACACACAACTCATGATGCAGTCTTTTTCCCAAAAGTTCTGGGCAGAGTCCTGGTGAGCTGTTGGTGGTGCCACACTGGACTTGCCAAGGATACACCCCAGCCCTGATGTGGGGCCGGGTGGCCCTGTTCAGCTGTCTCAGACTCGCCCCTCTGTTTCCTCTGTTTCCTTTCTCCAACATTCCAATCCTTGGTTTTTCTCAGCCAGGTCTCTAAAACTTAATGTGCCTGTAGGGACCTGGGCCTTTTCTAAAGGGGCAGATGCTGCTTGGCTCCAGCCAAGTGGGATCATGTGGACTGGTAAGTCCAGTGTCCCATGTCTGGATTTCTCCAAAGAAGCCAGATATCTTGATATCTTGAAATCTCTTGATTTTTAAAAGCTGGCAGGGATTTCAGAGGTTTTAGAAAACACACTACCAGTCAAGTAAGACGAGCTCAGGGCTCCTCCTGTGCCACCCTCACTGTGGTCTGAGCCTCCTTCTCCTCTCCAGTCTTCTTCCTCCCAACCGTGGCTGGGTCCTCTCAGCTCATTCTCAGCTTCCTTTTAGTTCAGCCTGCTTTTTGCTTCTCTCTGCATCTCCTAGAACAGCAGTCGCCTCTGCCTGGCCTGGGACAGGATCCCCCACCACGACCAGTTGCACTGCAAATCAGTGTGGCTTCCAAGCAATTCTGTCACCATAGCACGGATAGCAGAACTGTGTCACACTGCATTTTGTGTTTAAAAAGTTAATTTGTTCAACACGTACATTTAAAATATAATGTAGCAGTTACAGCTCCATGGACATATTTCTTCCTTTTTTGTTGTTTTTAATCATTTTGAGAGTTTCAGAGCCTAGCAGTGTCCAGCCCTCCTCTGACCCTAGAGGCCCTGGCTGGGGTGGGGAGGAAGGTGGCTTGCAAGACTCTGGTCCTCCAGAGCATGAGCTCCCAGGACCGGGCCAGCAGCTGTTCTGTGACAAGGGCCGGAGGGCAGACAAGGATGGTGACGGTTGCACGGGGCTTTGGGGAGGATGCCGGCTGAGGAAGGCACAGGGAGCCAGACACGTGGAAGTGGGTGGGGTGAACCTAAAGAGAAGAGGGGGCTGGCACTGTCTCTCTGTGGCTCACCTGCCTCCTCAGAGCCCAAGCGAGGCTTCCATGGCTGGTTACCACAGCCCGAAATAGTGTCGTGGCAGGGGCTTCAGTTCACTCACTCACCACTCATCCCTTCCCACCTTAGAGGGCCGGTCCTGTGCTGGGCGAGGTGAAGTGTGGCAGTGGAGACTGTTTGAGGCACAGGAAGAGCCCTTTAGTAGGAGTGAGTGTGGAACCAGGCGGGCAGAGGGGGGTGAGGATGGCGGTCTCTACCACCCCGCACGGGGCTGCAGAGGAAGCTGGGAGGGAAGCGGTGGAGCTGGTCTGCTAGGCTTTATGTCTGCAGTGTCTGCATTTTAGGGGGACCCTGCGGGCTGCGGCTAGGGATAGGACGGAGGGGAACAGGCTGGAGGCAGAGTTTGCTTAGAGGAAGCTGCAGACATCCAAGAAAGGGGGAGAAAGCCTGGGGCGGATGGTGCAGAGGAGAAAAAAGAACCGAGGGGGTCAGGAGGCGCGTTCCCAGGGCACGTTATTATTGCCCACGCTGTCATCAAACATCCTTCTGGGGCTTTGGAGGGTGGTGGTCCCTCTGGGGAGAGTGGGAACCCCAGAGAGGAGGCAGTTGGGTAGGTTTTTTTGTTCGTTTGTTTTGCACAAGGGGAAGATGAAGTTCTTCAGACAAGCTCCACTGGAGGACTGAGGGACTCCAGGCAGTGTCCCTGGAGGGTACATGGTCTGTGGGACACCGGGCAGACATCTCTGGAGAACCCTGTCCCGGGGTCTTGGGGCCACTGCAGAGGAGGGGCCGGCCTGGTGTCGGCTGGGCCTGACTGATGCCCTTTAGGCAACGGCACCCACTTTCTCGTGCAGTCCTGGCAGCGGCCCACGGAGCTGTGAATGTGCCTCCAGCGTGTGAGGACTGAGATGGAAACTGCAGGGCATGAGCAGAGTTCTGTCTCTGCTTACCCTGTCGTCCTGCGGATCATAAACGCTGTATCCGAGGGAAGGCTCCGGGGCTTCCAGAGTGATGGCCTGACTGTGGGGCTGAGGTCCCGCCTTCCAGCCTGTGCTCCAAGGGCTCCGAGAGAGAAGCTCCTTTGCAGGAGGAGAGAGAAGGTGGCCGGGAGGCAGCTGGAGCCCACCGGCGATTAAGGCCTGGGACAGAGCCAGATGCCCCTAGTGGGGGCTGCAGGGAAAAGCCGGGCATGCGGAGGGGGCCGAGAAGCCAGGTCCAGAGGCCAGAGGGGGAGTTCTGAGAAGGCAAACGAGGGGAAGGCGGTGGAGGGGCCTGGGGGGCGGAGGCCCGGCAGGGCGGCAGGCGGGGGTGGGCAGGTCCAAAGGCTTTGCGAGTTGAAAGGCGACTTAGCAATGATTGGAAGGAAAGGTCTCTGCTTGCATGGATTCAAAGTAAAGCGAACACTGTTTCCAAGTGAAGTTGGAAGGAAAAAAAGAAAAAACACGTCGAGGCTTTCGTTTGAAAAAGGACAAGTGCCATCTGCAGGGGCAAAGGCGGGCCTCCTCTTTGCTCTTCTCTCTGTCACTGGCCGCTGGGGACCCCACTGGCAGTTTCTGGCTCCTCCCTGCTTCACTCAGTGTCTGTGACTGTCATCAGGGCAGGCAGGGGTTTCACGGAGAGAAGAGCAGGTGACGGGTGTGTGTTGGTTTGTGTGCTAGGATTACAGGCGTGAGCCACTGCGCCCGGCCGACAGGGGCATTTCTAATCCCCCTGACTGCGGAGTGATCTGAGGAGCAGTTGAAGCACTTGGGCTGGGCATAGAAACCAAGACACTCCCGGGCTCCGTCTGCACTCCAAACGCAAAAACATCCCCACAGCCCCAGTGAGCCACCAGGCACTGATCTGGGCTCCGATCCTTCCAAGGAAGGGCGCCGGCAGTGAGTGGGACCCCGGGATCCAGATTGGCGGAGCCTCGGGTGAGAGGTGGGGAGATGGGAGTGGGGAGATGTTGTAGTCCGGAGTGCGAGGAAAGACCACTTAAGCCGAATTGAGCCAAAATCTGAGTCTTTATTAGCTGGCCAACGACCACCCCCGCCCGCGTAAAAGCAGTACGAGAGGATGGCAAAGGCCTCTAGCTTCCACAGAGTTTTTATACTATTTTTAGGGAGGCTACATGACATAGAGCAAAAGAAACAAAAAGCAGGATGTACAATCAATATTT
>RJWJ010010369.1:0-47178 GCA_004363605.1 Indri indri
AACATATGAAAAAATGCTCAACATCTCTAATCATCAGGGAAATGCAAATCAAAACCACAATGAGATATCACTTCTCTCCAGTGAGACTGGCCTTTATCAAAAAGTCCCAAAACAATAAATGTTGGCGTGGATGCAGAGAGATAGGAACACTCATACACTGCTGGTGGGACTGCAAACTAGTGCAACCTCTGTGGAAAGCAATATGGAAATACCTTAAAGAGATACAATTACAAGTACCATTCGATCCAGCAATCCCATTACTGGGCATCTATCCCAAAGAACAAAAATCGCTCTATGAAAAAGACACCTGCACCCGAATGTTTATAGCAGCACAATTCACAATTGCAAAGATGTGGAAACAACCCAAGTGTCCATCAATACATGAGTGGATTAATAAAATGTGGTATATGTATACCATGGAGTACTATTCAGCTTTAAGAAACAATGGTGATAAAGCACCTCTTGTATACTCCTGGATAGGGCTGGAACGCATTCTACTAAGTGAAGTATCCCAAGAATGGAAAAACAAGCACCACATGTACTCACCATCAAATTGGTATTAACTGATCAACACATAAGTGTACATATAAGAATGACATCTATTGGCTGTTGGGCAGGGGGGGAGGGGCAAGGGGGAGGAGGGGACGGGTATATGCATACATAAAGGGTGCAATGTGCAACATCCAAGAGATGGACATGCTTGAAACTCGGACTCTGGGGGGAGGGGGGGTAAGGGCAACACACGTAACCTAAACATCTGTACCCCCATAATATGCTGAAATAAAAAAAGAAAAAAATTTAAAAAAAAGAAAGAAATTTATTTCATATTGAAGTTCCTTTATGAATAAGAACTTCTTAATGGTAAAGTTTAAAACCATAAAATAGTATGATCTCCATCAAGAGAGTTGTTACAAGTATTATATTTCTTCTTAGTTCAAAAATATGTTTCTTGGGATTAGAAATTAGAATGGTATGTTATATTATTTGCTATTGTCTCTATAAAAATTATCTACTATGGTAAAATCAGGCAAGTATTTTTTTTTCAGATTAGACTCATTTTTATCAACCAAGACAGTAATTGAAATTATCACATTTTAAGAATGAACACATCTTCTAATATTGTGAATATGAGTGGCAACAGTAGCAGAGCCTCTCATTCCCACTTTATATACTAAGATTAAGTCTAGAGAAAGTAGTTTCTGCCAAGGAAGATCACAATAGTCTCCTTCACTCAATAGTAAAATTTGAGGAGAATAATTTGACCTCTAGTCTTCATTTCAAATTCTTTGAAATCAAGAAGTTTCACCAGGAGTTAAAATAAATGTTATGATAAAATAGTTTTTAAATCTCCCTCCAGCAATCGGTATGGATATAGAATAAAATGCAATACAAAATGGAAGATATTTGTAGAATATAAAATAATCTATAGTCTAATAAAATATAAATAAAAAGAAAAATTTTCTCTAATTTACTAAAGCTTTGTTTAGGCTACAGATACCTCTTTCTTAATTTAAAATGTGATATTTAAACTCACTAACTTCCCAAATTAAAAATATTTTATAATTATATTATTTTGTACTTACTATGTTTATACTTGTATCAAAGACTGTAAGACTACTGATAACAGGAAGTAAAAATCTATCAATGAGAATTAGCTTTGCTTTTTTTCCTAAGTATGCACAGCAATGTAATTTCATGAAACTGCAATTTACAAGCTATGTGTTTTCAGCAGCTGCACTTGGGTAGACAATAAGATAGTTAAGCTTGTTGCAAAGAATGATAATATACAAAAATATAACTAACGATGCTATAGGAACTATGGGAATCAACACATCCCTGAATGTAGAGGGACAATGTGGCCTGAAAAAGTCAAATGCCTCAATTTTAGAATAAACTTATATTTTTAGGTTATTATTTAGATCAGATCATTATAACGTAGGAGATAATTTTTTCCACTTGACGTGATTAACATTTCCTATTCATCAGACTCTTCATTCTGTAGGATTTTCAAGGAACATATTCTAGTGATGGAAATTATTGAACAATCCTGAAATTAATAGCATCTCTTACAGATATTAAATATCTTTGTATATTGCCATTTTCTATTTTTAAAAAAGATAGAACCATTCTTTATTTTCTATTGAGTGCTGTTACAGATAATTGAAAATGAAAGTAGTATGAAATCATCATAAAAGCAATTTTAGGTAGATGTAGAGCAATTTGAGAATTTTTCAAAGAACAATAATCAATACTTTGCTATCAGAAGATGGATAAAAAAATAGTAGTCAATATCCCATTATTAAGTCCATTACAACCTTCATCTACAGCATATTTGTTGTCATTGTCATTGTTTTAGGAAACTGAAACAATTAAAACTGTGTTTTAACTGAATAAACGAATAGGCTAATTTATAGTAACAGGAGCTAAATAAATTAGTCACCACTTCTGCTCTACCAAAAAGAAATTTTGCAAGTCATTATTAAGCATATTAAGCAATCATTTATTAAAACTGTATTCAGTGGGATAGAAAATATGTTAATTTTCCAATATAAACCCCATTTCAAGGGAGACATACTAGTTGTAAAACATGCTTTTGTGTCAAATTAGTAAAAAGTATAGATATGAAATATTTTCTGGTAATAATTTTAAATAAAAGTAGGAACAATCTAAGATTAAAGACTTCTGAATCACGGATTTTTCGAACCTGAGACAAATTATACTAATTAGAATTCAATAATAACTGTGATTACCATAATGAACTCTCAGTTCACAAGCAATAATAGATGTTTCAGCTACACTATCTGGAATGAACACAGAACTCCATGTGAAAAGGCTTGGACTTAAGACAGTTTTAGCACACAATGACTGTATTTGGGGGCAAATCATTTAAACTTACGAGATTTTATAAAATTTTTATCATTTTCTTTAAATTTACACCTTGAAAATGCAACATGAAAGTCAAAGAAATCTTTTTGACTGGTGAGGCTAAAACTTCTTTTGATGGGTAAAGGGTTCTGTTATAGCACTGGCCTGTTCAACACACTCATATGTTTTTTCCTATACATAAATACCTACAGTGAAATTTAATTTATAAATTAGGCACACTAAAAGATGAACAATAGCTAATAATAAAATAGCACAATTACAATGATATACTTTAATAAAAGTTATGTGAATCTCTCTCTTTCTCTTTCTCTAAGTATCTTAATATTTTAGACCATGGTTAACCATGAGTAATTGAAATCACACAAAGCCAAGCTGAAGATAAGGGAAGTTTACTGTAATCATAATCTTTATTTATTGATCCTGTGACAAATAGCCCTTTCCACTTTGAAAAATGTATGCAAAGCTATTTTTTTAAGTGACAGGGTAAAATATTTTTAAAAAGTTCAAAATTGTAAGAATATGTCTGGTATATAAACCGTAAAAAAGTAATTAAGAATTTTAGTATATTTTTACCAGAATTTAAGCCTCTGAGGAATGAAAGTTCTCTGAGCTTCTTCTCTGAAGCAAACTATTTAATTCAGAAATGAATTATATAAGATGTTTCCAAAATTCAAATAACTAAGGCTTATTAAATTTTGTAAACTATTTTATTCTACCACTAAAGCTAAAATAAAACATGCTGGATATTCTCAGAATACTGTGTTACAAGTTAATAATGTGGAGGTCAAATATATTCAGGTGGCAGGACATCTGGAATTAATGGCATAATTTTTTTGGAATACAGTGGTTTCAAATATCAATATATTTAATAGAAAACAACTAAATACAGAAAGTTTTTTTTTATTTTGAATGCCACATGTGTCGAAATATGTGAATTGGGAGCCAAGACTTAGGAAAGTTTATGGGTAAATAAATTTATAATTGGTAGTATCCATTAGTTTATCTTTTTTTTTTTTTTTTGGTTTTTGTTTAAAAGTAGAAAAGACTGGCACCAATTAACGTAACAAATAGTTGCAGAACATCTTGCTCTCTGGGAACAGAGCTGGAAAAAGTACATTTTTATGGAGCTGATGCTTGCCTTCCACATAGGTTCTCTCACAAAGTTTTCTAATGTTATTATCTTGAAGAAAACATTACCATATTCACTCAGCAGGAGATCTGATATATGCCTGCCACGGAATCATTCTGTTGGAGACGCACTGAATGTAAAAGTGAGGATCTCTGATGCCTTCAGGGTTCTATATATAAGAATTGATTAACTTAAGGGAACAGGAGTCCTGCAAGAGGAAAGTTTTTAAGATGAAGACTGGAAATGGAGGGAAAAGAGGTTAAAAATATATAGTAGTCAACATGACATTTGATTCCCAGCACTGTCACTGGGATCTTGAGAGACTGTGGGCCCAGGAGATCATCGCTGGTCTCTATGTGAAACACTGTGCCCAGGCTGGAGGTTACTGAACATTTTCCCCATTTCAGCGTGGAAAACAGCACTATGCTGATATCGTGAGAGCTCCTCTAGTGTGTCATTGGCAATGTCCAAAGATATGCCTGAAAAACCCAATGCAGGCTGATTGGCTTTGTGGAAGAGATGGCAAGCCTAGAAGACTAAACAATGTTCTGCAGGAAGCTGGCAGACCCCAGAGACTCTCAGAAACATTGTGAAGAAGTAGATAGGGCTTTCTGGAGGTCTCAGATCCTGCATAAGCTTGTAGAAGCAGTAAAAGTCACTGGAATTTATTATTATAATAAACAGTGAAGTAAATGGAACTGTGCAGACCCCCTAAAATAAGCATCAAGTTTCCTTAAAAGAACTATGTAACTAGAAAGTTGAGTGGGGATCTTTTTCTACTGATACAGCTTATGTTACCAGCTTGGATGCTTGAATGGACAGAAGAATGTAGAATGGGAATTCTAAAAATAAATACGATTATTCATATGACCCCTTTCCGGTTTGAATCAAGGGAAGGTTATTTGAGTAACATCTGTGTGATAATTAACCTGAGAATCTCCATTGAAAATGACATTATTTTACACTGTAAATTATGTCATCAGTAATCATTGCAACAAGGCTGCCCATGGCCTGGATATCTTAATATGTATGAATTCCTGGCCTTTAAATCAAGACACCATCAAAACATACCTTGCCTCTTGTCCATTTTTTTTTATATATGTGTATGAGATAAATTGGTCTTTGAGTCTTATAATTAGCAAGGTTAGTAAATAGTTTTTTGAAAAAGTAATTGAACTATACATTGCACTATTTTTAAAAAATCCCAAAATTTTGTCATATTTTTTATCCAACAAAAGTTAATTTGAATTAACAGACTTTCTCAACCTATAAATAACCCAGATAATTGAAGCATAGTATACCAGACTTTTTTATATCTTAATGTGAGTTATTTCAATCTCCTCACCAGATTGCCTAAAACTGGTATTCTGTAAGCACATAAGTTTCTCAAAACAAAACAAAAAAAAAACCTTAAGCTCTTTTAAGGAGGAGTTTGTGTCTTATTTTTTTCTCCCTGGTGCCTAGTAGAGTGCCTGGCACATAACTATGTCTTGAAGAATTATACAGAAGTAATGGGTACCTCGTTTTGGAAGATGAAAATGAGTTTTCAGTGGATGTCATTCTGCACTATAGGACAATTTGGACACAGTAATATCTGTGTGAGGCATTGGATGACTATCAAACCTGGGAAAAGAGACCTGGATATAAAATGTGGCAAGAGAGAGAGCAAAGAATCAAGAATACATTTTATTCATTGGTAATTTTTCTGAGATCTCTGATAGTGGAAGACTCTCTACACTGTTGAAATCAGTTCTGGATTTTTGGTGGTTGTTTTTTTTTTTTTTTTTTTTTTTTACCATTTCTAAGTGTTGCTAATATCTACGTAGTTCTTATTTGCACCTGAGGGAAGTGTTAACTTGTTCTAAGAATGAATTCCAGCAAGGCGACTGTGTAGAGAGAAATGTGTCCTGTTGCAAAACTCTGTGGAGACCAGCTACAGCTAAGTGTTGGAACACTCGATTGTGGTAGGATGCTGAGGTGGAGGATCAGCCCTGGAAGCCTGTGGTTCATCCAGCAACCACCAAGTTTTGACCTCAGTCCCTGACCGTGGTAAGGTAAGGTCTTCTCCTGCCATGCAACATATAGGCCCTTAGTAAAAAGACTTGGGTTTCTCTCCTGAAATCTTATGTATGGACCTTTTAGATGCTTGTGTTCTATGCCAAGATGTGATGAATAATGTGGTAACCGTGCAACAGCTACTGTTTCTTTCTCCATAAGTTTCCCGGTAAATGCGTTAAATACTATTCTAGACTTGGTAGGTATCTTTAAACACCTTCTGCCCATGTTTGACAAAGAGGGAGATGAAATATTGTAAAAATTGAAATATATATTTTAAGTAAATAGTGTGCTTCCTGGATCACTCTGAGTTAAACTCATTCAATAAGGTTTAGGAGGTTATGGTGTATTTTTGAAGAGTTTCATTAAAAATATTGTTACTTAAAATTAGTAGTAGCTCTAAACAAAATTAAGTAGAAGTCAACTGATATTTCGAATTGACAAATATTTAAGTGCCTATGACATGTAAGTTTTCTCCTTTCCTTTTTCCCTTACCAGCAACTACTTCTAGGCAAATAATATAACTAAGAGGAGCTTATTGTGTTAGCATATATTTTTTATTCGATCTGAATTTTATATGAACTTTTATAGGAACTCTGATTCAGGAACATAAATTCATGAGTTTGGGGTTTTAGCTGCAACCAGTTACTGAGCAGATTTAACAAACTGCTATTGGCAATCAGGGCTATGTGCCATAAATATACTCACTAAGGTTTTTACTTCTAGATTTAATCAAAAGAATTTAAAGAAAATTGAAAGGGAAAGATTTTTGGAGAGTTGAAGAGCAATTATCTGAGGCATTGGGTATCAATAACCAAGGCTCTATCAATTGGTCTGCTTTTTATTACCTATAAAGTTTATTTTCCATAAGAAAAAGAGCAGTGATGAAAGAAAATTTACTACTAATTACAAGTTCTTCTTATAAAATACCATAATTGATTCACTGTCATACATTAATACCAAAAGATCACCCACATCTAATACTTACCAAAACTTTAAAGCTTAAAGCAAAAAAATTACAAAGGCTTATTATTGTTTTTATGTCATTGCAATAATAACAGAAAATGAAACATTATTTAGCCTGCATCTTGGCCAATTTTAATCATTGAAGGTGCCTAATTTAAATTATGGTTAGTAGAATTTATACTAATCACTTTTTATTAATCACAGTTTATTCAGTGTTATTTTAATGACAGCTTGTTATTGCATTGTAATAATTAGAATAGTAAAGAAGTGAATGAATGAAAAGCAAATAATCACTACATCCTTCCACTTCTATTGGGTGGGTCCAAACGTACACATTTTTACTCTAATAAATATTATAAGATTACTTTCATTTGAAAGTAGGGGTAATTACCTAGGATCTGAGATTCTGCATAAAGTACTAAAATCACTGAAATTTAAATAATAAAGTAAATGGAACTTCTATAAACTCCAAAATACAAGCACAAAGCTTCCTGAAAACTATCAGGTAACTAAAAAGTTTATTGGGGACCATTAGAGCCATGAATACATGCTCTAATATATATTAAATAAAACCAAAAAAGTCATCACCTTGTTATGCCTTGAAAATTTTCTGTACAGGCAACTGGTACTTTCCTCTCTGTGAAAGGAGAGGAAAGCAGATGAGAATTTTAAAGGTAAACATGATTATTTATATACTCCCTTCCTATGTTGAAGCAAGTGCAAGTTTAGTTGGGCAATATCTGTCTGAGAATTCACCCTCCTGCCATTAGAATGTAGGAATGATGATTTTACCACGCACTGCCAATATTGGATATTATCAGACATATAATAAACAATGACAATAAAACTGGTGGACTCATGTTTTCATCTTCATTTCCACGATGATTAGTAAGATTTAAGCCTCTATATTTTACTTTTGTATTAACCATTTGAAAATTCTCTTTATGAAATCCATACCCTTTGCCAATTTTTACTGGAATGTTTGCCTTTTTCTTATAAATATCTGTAAGGATAGTTAGGAATATTAGGCCTTTATCAGCAATTTTTCTTCCTATGTTGTCTTTTTAAAGGATATACTTTATTTATATAGTCAAGGACAAACACAAAACTTAAATATATGAAATATGGATGTCCAAGTGGGACATGATATCTCATTATAGCCTTTTTTTCTTTCCGAATCGTGACATTGTTTTTCATACCTCAGCATATGCCTTTCTCATTTCTCATACACTTTTATTTTGGAACGAAGTTTAAATTATTTTTTTGGAAATACCATTGCATAAAATAGGCTCTTTGGAGCAGACAACATAAACGAATTCTGCTTAACCCTATGCATAAAGGCCCAAAACAGTTATTTTTAAAATGATTAATTTTAATCTATCTGGAATGCAGCATATAAATGAGTACTTTGGGAAGTCCTTGGTGCTATTCATTTCCTTGGTATCTCTGTATGCCTATCTCTTTCAATGTACATATATGTGTTTGTGTGTGTGTGTTTGTGTATGTATACTATCTTTCCTTGTACTGTTCAATCAATCTACTAATAATTTAACTCATAAAAACCTTCTAGCTTGTGATTTGTTGAAGATAATTTTAAAAGCAATAGTGCCAGTTGCTTGTACAGAAAATCTTCAAGGAGTAACAAGATGATGACTTTTTTTTTGTTTTATTTAATATATATTAGAGCCAATATTCACATATTCAAAATTATAATATGAGACATAAAAAATTATAATGTGAGACATCTTAATACAAATATCCAAAGTCTATCTATGTAATTTAGACTTTTTTTATTACTTGAAATGACTTTATGACACTGTTGTATCTATCACACCAGTGAACATTTTAGGAATTATTTTCAGAGATACAAAAGCACTGATATTATAGTCATACCTCATATTTTAACAGCAAAATATGTGTTAGAGCTTGTCATCTTCCTATTCAATGGATAACTTTGAACTACTTTTTTTTACTGTTATCTAAATTTATTGCCTCCATTGCAGACAATTTTGGTAGTGTGTATCCATTAGCCCTATTCTGCAAATTAATTAAAGATTAAAAACTATTTATTTCTTACGTTTGAATGTCCTATACACTATCTCAGTGTAATATACTATTCAGCAAATGGTGAACAAATATAAACAGTCCCTGACTTAAAATGGTTGGACATAAGAATTTTCTACTTTATGTTTCTGTGCATGTTTAAGGTAGGCTAGGCTAAGCTACGATGTTTGGTAACTTAGGTATATTAAATGCATTTTTGATTTATGATATTTTCAAGTTACTACGGGTTTATCAGGATGCAACTCCATTGTAAGTTTAAGAGCATGGCTTACTTTCTAAATTTTAAGTGCTTAGGCTGCAAAGGCAATTCTCACAGACTAACTCTAAAATGTTTAAAGTAATGGTAGCATCATTGGAATAAATGGATAACTTCCGAGCTATTTTGGCATGGATAGCATTCATTTGGATGTCTAAATTCTGGCATGTATGCCTAAACCAGAATGAAGTTTCATTACCCTGACAGGGTTTTGGCAAAAATCAACACAAAGGATTCACTCCCGAGGATGAGCCATGGCAAGGAAAGGCAGGGATGCAACTGTATTTCGATTCAAGCAAATAATGTAAATTAGGATCTTTGACAATATCAAAGAATATGGCATAGTCTAGTCTCTTAAAAAAAAAAAAATAATGTCTGACCAAGCACACTAGGAAGAATCTATTGCCATTAAGACCTCCATGTTTCTTGCATAAGAACTTAGGACTTTCTTTTCTAAAAAACTAAGGCAAACACTCAGGCACATGGTGTGGAGTATAAAAAGATGATTATTCTAAAGCAAGTGATTTATTTACAACTCATTCTTGGGTCCTTAAACGCTGAGTCTATGGCAGCAAGTTTAATCCAAGGCCAAACAATACAGTCAACCAAAGCTATAGGTAAAATATTTTCTGCTGAAGTCAAGTTTAGTTTAGGAATTCAGTGCATAGCACAGAGCCTGCCCAGTGATAGCAACTAAGTTGGTCTAGACCACAGAGCTACCCAACAGAAAGTTCTGTCATGATGGAAATGTTCAAATGCACTGCCTGTATAGGATTCACTAGCCACATGTGACTATTAAGCACTTGAAATATGGGTAGGATGACTGAGAAGCAGAATGTTTAATGTAATTTAGTTACATTTAATTTAGATATATAAACAGACATATATCTGAAGGCTAACTTACTGAATACCACAGGTCTAGGGTAGGGGTTGGCAAACTACCACCCATGGACCAAATCTGGCCCACCATCTATTTTTGTAAATAAAATATTATTTTATTTTATTTACAGCCAAAGTTATTTGTTTACATATCACCTATGCTGCTATTATTGCATGATGTCAGCATTGAGTAGTTGCAACAGACACCACAGGACCCAGAGTCAAAAATATTTACTGTTTTACTGTTTGGTACTTTTAAAAAAAAGTTTGCAACCCCTGATTTATAGAAAGAGGGATTTATAGCCTTGCTTTCATTCACTCTATTGATGAGCTATAAATGGCCAAATCGAAGCAAGAACAGAAAGTAAGTAGGCACTTGGAAAATATCTAAACAATCTATCCTCCTAATTCTGTTAGTTTCTGACTTTAATTGTAGCTGCATGTTTAGGCTAGAAGAATAGAGCAAAGGTTCTTTTTTATTGTATATATTTAAGGTGTACAACATGATATTTTCATATACATACTGAAGTGGTTAGTTAAATGTTGGAGGCAAAGATAATGTAGGTCTCTGAGAGCAAAGATAACATCTTATTCATCTGTGCACATGTCACAATATTTAATACAAGACTAGAGAAATATGTAACAGTCAATAATTTACTATTATGCTCAATTGAATCAAATTGAAGATGTATGCACCTGTCTCCAAAAAGACTATACCCAAACTAAAGAGCAAATTTTATAAAAACTTACATTTTTCCTTAAGTGTACAGAGTATTAGATCCATCTCTTTCAAAGTATAACTTTTGTTATACATGTCATTGAGAACATAGTTTAAATAATAAATGAGTTTGTTAGTTTGTCATATTTGCTATGTTTTTAAGTTGTAAAACATAATTATGTTCATCAGCTGATTATAAATTACAGTTTTAGACATAAGACAGGGTTTTTGAAAAGAAAGCATCTCTTTTCTTTGAAAAGAACTTGAGATTATCTCTAAAATTTGGAGGGAAAAACCTGTTTTAACTAAAGCACCAAAATAACCCACATGTTATAATTTTTTCCAAGACCAGTGTCCATAAGTAGCTACAGAAAGGAACACTTTTCTCAACAGTAGCATCGGGAAAGTCAGACCTAGTGACCCATGCAGTGCACATGGCCCCTGTCAAATTATACACACACTTATCGTATGTGCTGTTCCTTTGTTAGACACAGAAATATTTAAGTGATATTGGAGCTCAAGAAGCTGAATGAAAAGCTAGAAAGAAAAGACAAAACAAGCTAAGAGCCACCTAAGGCCAAAGGGGGACATTTGGCCCATACTTTTTTGTTTTGTTTTGTTTCCTTATTGTGGGAAGAATAGATAATATAAAATCTACCTTCTTAAAAAAATTTAAGTGTACAGTACAGTATTGTTCACTATAAGCACATAATGTTGTACAGCAGACCTCTAGCACTTGCTCATTTTATAACTAAAACTATATACTGATTGAACAGAAACTCCCCATTTCCCTCGATGCCCAGCACCTGGCAACTGCCTTTCTGCTTTCTACTTCTATGAATTTGAATATTTTAAATACCTCCTGTGAGTGGAATGATGCAATATTTTTTCTTCTGTGATTGGTTTACCACACTATGATACGTGTTGTGTATGGCAGGATTTCCTTGTTCTAATAGCTGAAATATTCCATTGTATGAATATACTACATTTTCTTTATCCATTCACCTGTCAATGGACGTTTAGGTTCTTTCTACATCTTGGCTATTATGAATAATGCTGCAGTAAATATGGAGGTGTGGACCAGGGACAGTGGCACATGCCTGCCATCCTGGCACTTTGGGAGGCTGAGGTAGGAGGATTACTTGAGAATCAGAGTTTCAGACCAGCCTGAGCAACATAGCCAGACCCAATCTCAACAAAAAATTTAAATAGCTGGAAATGGTAGTGCACATCTATAGTACTAGCTACTTGGGAGGTTGAGCCAGGAGGATTGCTTGAGCCCAGGAGTTTGAGGTTGCAGTGAACTGTGATGTGCCACTGCACTCAGCCTAGGTAACAGAATGAGACTTTGCATCAAAAAAAAAAAAAAAAAAATGGAAGTTCATATATCTTTTTGACATACTAATTTTAATTATTTGCTATAAATACCCAGAGGTAGGAATGCTTATGGTAATTCTGTTTTTAATTTTTGAGTAACCTCCACACTATTTTCCACAGGCGTGGAACATTTTACAGTCCCATCAACAGTATATAAGAATTGCAAATTCTTTACATCCTCACAAACACTTTTATTTATTTATTTATTTTTTTGTAGAATGGCCATCAAAACAGGTGTGATATATCTCACAGTGGTTTTGATTTGCATTTCTCTAATGATTAGTGATTTTTTAACATTTTTTGAAATACTTATTGGCCATTTTCATGTATTTTTTGGAAAAATGTCTATTCCAGTCCTCTTCCTATCTTTAATTGGGTTTTTTTTTTTTTTTTTTGGCTCTTCTGCTATTTAGTAGTAGGAGTTTCTTCTACATTTCAGATTTTTTTTTTGGCAATTTCCAAGTGTTTCTTTAATTTTTGGATTGATAAAGACTCGAAATAGCAACAATCCTGAAGATAATTTGAACTTAAACACATTCTGAGTTAAAACATGCCTGCAAACTCCATGTTTATAGATCTAAGATGGTCATGACTACTGAAATATTATCATTTCACTCAGCTTGCTAAATTCTTCTTTATGCCCTGAGCTGTTATTGCCATGCCCACTCCATGGCAACTGAATATAAGAATATTTATGGACTAAATCCAGATGAAAACATATGTTATCTAGGATGAATTGGTGACAGCGACTGAACACTTACTTTATTTTTTTAGAATATTATGGGGGCACAAACATTTTGGTTACATGGATTGTTTTTGTACAGTTTCAGTCAAAGTTATAAGTGTGTCCATCACCCATACAGTGTGCATTGTACCTGTTAGGTGTGAATTTACATATCCCCTCTTTCTCCCCCTCCATGGGCTTGATTTCCATTGAATTTTACTACCATATGTGCTCATGAGTGTTGATCTATAAGTTTCAATTTAGTTGAGAGTACATGTGGTTTTTATTCTTGTTATACTTCACTTAAAAGGATGGTTTCCAGTTCCATCCAAGTTGTTACAAATGGTATTAGTTCACCATTTTTTATGGCTGAGTAATACTCCATGGTATACATATACCACATTTTATTAATCCACTAATGAATTGATGGACACTTGGGTTGATTCCACATCTTTGCAATTGTGAATTATGCTGCAATAAACATTTGAGGTGTAGGTGTCATTTTGATGAAAGTCTTCTTTTCCTCTGTGTAGATACCCAATAGTGGGATTGCTGGATCAAGTGGTAGGTCTACTTTTAGTTCTTTGAGAAATCTCAACATTGTTTTCCATAAGGGTTGTACTAATTTGCAGTCCTACCGGCAGTGTAAAAGTGTTCCTTTCTCTCTGCATCCATGCCAGCATCTATGGTTATTGGACTTTTTCTTAAAAAGCAATTCTAACTGGGGTAAAGTGACATCTCATTGTGGTTTTGAATTGCATTTCCCAGATGATAAGTGAGGTTGAGCATTTTTTCGAAATGTTTATTGGCCATTTGTGGTTCTTCTTTTGAGAAGCTTCTGTTCATGTCTTTTGCCCACTTTTTAATAGAATTGTTTATTTTTTTCTTGCTGATTTACTTGAGTTCTTCATAAATTCCAGATATAACCACACAATCAGATGAGTAGCATGGGAATATTTTCTCTTATTCTGTAGGTTTTCTATTTGTTCTGTTGATTGTTTCCTTGGCTGTGCAGAAGCAATTTGGTTTAATCAAATCCCATTTATAAATTTTTGTTGTTGCAATGATTGCCATTGTGGTCTTAGTCATAAATTCTTTGCCCAGGCTGATGTCTAGAAGAGGTTTTTCTACATTTTCCTGTGGAATTCTTATGGTTTTATGACTGCCTTAGATTTAAGTTTTTTATCCATATTGAATTAATTTTTGTGAGTGGTGAGAAGTAGTGGACCTGTGTCATCTTTCTGCATGTGGCTATCCAATTTTCCCAGCACCATTTATTGAATAGGGTTTCTATTCCTCATACATTGCTGTCTGCTTTGCCAAAGATCAGTCGGTTGTACGTAGATGTTCATATATCTGGGTTCTCTATTCTGTTCCGTTGGTCTCTATTTCTATTTCGTACCAATGCCATACTGTTTTAGTTATTATAGCCTTGTAGTATAATTTGAAATCTGATAATGTAATGCCTCCAGATTTGTTCTTTTTGCTTAAGATTTATTTTGCTATGCAGGCTCTTTTCTGGTTTAAAACATTTTATTTTTTTTCTTATATCTGTGAAATATGACATTGGTAATGTGATGGGGGTTGCATTGAATTTGTAAATCACTTTGGATAGTAAGGACATTTTCACAATGTTGATTCTACCTATCCATGACCACTGTATGTTTTTTTATTTTTTTGTATTTTCTGTGATTTCTTTCCTCAGAGTTTTGTAGTTCTCCTTCCAGAGATCTTTCACCTCCTTGGTTCAGTATATTGCTAGGTATTTTATTTTCTTGTAGCTATTATGAATGGTATTGAGTCTTTGATTTGACTCTCGGCTTGACTGTCACTGGTATACAGAAATGTTACTGATTTATGTACATTGATTTTGTATCCTGAAAATTTGCTGAATTTATTTATCAATTCCAGAAGACTCCTGAGGGAATATTTCTAGATACAAGATCATATCACCAGTGAAAAGTGATAATTTGGCCTCCTCTTTCCTGATTTGGATACACTTTTTTCTTTCTCTTGCCTGATTTCTCTGGTTAAGACTTCCAGCACTATGTGGAATAGAGGTGGTGATAGTGGGCATCCTTGTCTTATTCCAGTTCTTAGGGGGAATACTTTCAACTTTTCCCCATTCAGTATGATGTTGGCTGTGAGTTTGTAATAAAAGCCTCTTATTATTCTGGGAAGTGTTTCTCCTATGCTAGTTTGTTGAGGGTTTTTATCATGATAAGGTGCTGGATTTTGTGGAATACTTTTTCCACATCTATTGAAATGATCATATGGTCTTTGTGCTTGTTATTTAATGTGGTGATTCACACTTATTTATTTATGTGTATTGAACCATCCTTGCATCCCTAGGATTAAGCACACTAGGTCCTAGTGGAATTTTTTGTTTTTTTGATGGGCTATTGATTTTAGTTTGCTAATATTTTATTGAGGATTTTTTCATCTATATTTAAAAGGCATATTGGTATGTAGTTTTTGTTTTGTTTTGATTTGTTTTGTCCTTTACTGACTTTGGTATCAAGGTGATACTGGCTTTGTAGAATGAGCTGGGGAGGATTCCCTCCTTCTCAATATTATGGAATAATTTTTGTATTATGACTACCAGGTCTTATCTGTAGGTCTGATAGAATATGGCTGTGAATCCATCTGGTCTAGGGCTTTTCATTGTTCTTGTTTTAGGGAGGGTTTTATTACTGTTTTGATCTTGTTATTCATTATTGGTGTGTTCAGGAGTTCTATTTCTTCATGGTTGATTCTTGGAAGGTTATGTGTTTCCAATAACTTGACCATTTTCTCCACATTCTCTAGTTTATGGGCATAAATATTTACATAGTATTCATGGATAATGTTTTGTATTTCTGTGGTATCAATTGTCTTGTCACCTGTTTCATATCTGATTGAGCTTATTTGAGTCCTTTCTCTTCTGTTCTTGGTTAACCTAGCAAGAAGTCTTTCAATTTTGTTTATCTTTTCAAAGAAGAACTTTTTGTTTAGTTATTCCTTTGTCTTAGGTCATTAAATATGAAATGTCCCATTTCAAATCAAAAGCGTAGATTATTATATCTCAAACAAGAACCAGTACAATTAATCAAATCATTGATACAATTTAGCCATCTTAATGATAGCTTGTTTATGCCAGCAGCAAAGAAGCCTGGAGAGTGAGTGAGAATCAAATCACAAAAGGTGTTTTCCATAGCTTGGTGATAATTGAATATTTTTCCTTGTAAGATGTGGTCCAATGCCTGGAAGAAGTGGTAGTCAGTTAGTGCAAAGTCTGGTGAATACAGTGGATGACAGAGAGTTTCCAAGTCTAGCTTCTGTAGTTTTAGCAGTGTTGTTTGTGTGACATGTGGTTAAGCATTGTCTTGCAAGAGGATTGGCCTGTCTCTATTGGCCATTTTGGCTGCTTAATCACAAGCATCCTCATCATTTCATACAACTGGTTGCAGTAGACATCCTCTGTAATATATTGACCAGGCTTCATGGAACTGTAGTGAATAATACCAGCACTGGACTACTGATACCATTAGCTTTTTTGGATGAGTATTTGGTTTTGGTCTGCATTTTGGCACTTCATCTTTATCCAATCATTGTGCCAAAGACTTTCAATTATCAAAAAGAATCCATTTCTCATCACACATAACAATATGTTATAAAAATGGTTCACCTTCATGTCGTGACAGCAAAGAAAGGCAAGCTTTGAGATGGTTTCTCTTCTGATGCTCATCTAATTCTTGTGGAAGCCATTCTTCCAGCTTCTTTACTTTGTCCATTTGTTTCAAATGGTCCAATATTGTGGGAATAGTAACGTCAAACCTTGCTGCTAATTCACATGTAGGTTGAGATGGATTCACTTCCACTACAGGTTTCAGCTCTTTATTATCCACCTTGGTCTCAGGTCACCCACAGGGCTCATTTTGAAGATTGAAATCACCAGAATATAACTTTTCAAATGATCAATGTACTGTGCACTCATTAGCCATATCCTTCCTGAACACTTCATTGATATTTTGAGCTGTCTGTGCTGCATTGGTTCCATGACAGAATTCATATTCAAAAATGACAATAATTTTTGACTTATCCATGGTTTAAAAAAATCACTCTGTTCATGTCCTTTGCCCACTTTTTGATAGGGTTGTTTGATTTTTTTCTTGTTGATTTTCCTGAGTTCTAAGTAGATTCTAGTTATCAGCCCTTTATCGGACTTGTAGCAAGCAAAAATTTTCTCCCATTTTGTAGGTTGTCTGTTTGCTCTTGTGACAGACAGAATAATGGCCCAAAAACATATGAAAAAATGCTCAACATCTCTAATCATCAGGGAAATGCAAATGAAACCCACAATGAGATATCACTTATCTCCAGCGAGAAAGGCCTCTATCCAAAAGTCCCAAAACAATAAATGTTGGCGTGGATATGGAGAGATAGGAACACTCATACACTGCTGGTGGGACTGCAAACTAGGGCAACCTCTGTGGAAAGCAATATGGAGATGCCTTAAAGAGATACAAGTAGAATTACCATTTGATCCAGCAATCCCATTGCTGGGCATCTACCCAAAAGAACAAAAGACACTCTATAAAAAAGACACCTGCACCTGAATGTTTATAGCAGCACAATTCACAATTGCAGAGATGTGGAAACAACCCAAGTGTCCATCAATACATGAGTGGATTAATAAAATGTGGTATATGTGTACCATGGGGTACTATTCAGCTTTAAGAAACAATGGTGATATAGCACCTCTTGTATTCTGAATAGAGCTGGAACACATTCTACTAAGTGAAGTATCCCAAGAATGGAAAAACAAGCACCACATGTACTCACCATCAAATTGGTATTAACTGATCAACACATAAGTGTACATATAAGAATAACATCTATTGGATGTTGGGCAGGGGGGAGGGGGAAGGGGGAGGAGGGGACGGGTATATGCATACACAAAAAGTGTGATGCGCACTATCCGAGGGATGGACACGCTTGAAGCTCAGACTGGGGGGAGAGAGGGGGCAAGGGCAACATATGTAACCTAAACATCTGTACCCCCATAATATGCTGAAATAAAAAAAATAAAAAAAAAAAGATTGTTATGTTTTCTTATTGAATTGATCCTTTTACCATTATGTAATGACCTTTTGTCTTTCTTTACCTTTTGGGACTTAAAGTCAATTATATCTGATATGAGAATGGCTACACCTTCCCACTTTTGTTTTCCCTTTGCATGTAATATTTTTCCATCCTTTCATGTTGAGTCTGTGTACACCCTTGTGGTTTATATGTATTTCTTGGAAACAGCAGACATTTTGGTTGTGTTTTTTCATCTAGCCAGCCATCCTATGTATTTTGAGTGGAGAATTCAGTCCATTTATGTTAATTGATAGCATTGGTATGTGGGATGTTCATCTGTTCATCCTGTTGAGTAGTCTGTTATTGCTTTGTTTTACCTCATGCTCTATTGTTTTATAAGAGTTGTGAGTTTGGGGGGTTTTTAGGTCATTTTACACTGGTGGGTATGTGTCGTGCTGATTTTCGTATAATGCTGTTCTGAATATTTCATGCAGGACAGGTCTGGTCATTGAAAATTCCCTCAGTGTTTACTTCTCTGGAAAAGACTTAATTTCTCCATTGATTGTGAAACTTAGTTTTACAGGATGCAAAATTCTAGGCTGGCAGTTGTTTTGTTAAAGATGATTGAAAATGGGGCCTCAATCCTTTCTGGCTTGTAAGATTTCCACTAAGAAATCTGCAGTTAGCCAGATGGATTTTCCTTTGTAGGTTATTTGATGCTTTCATCTTGCTGCTTGCAGAATTTTCTCCTTCATTTTGACTTTGGGTGGGTTGATTGCTATGTGTCTTATAGATAACCTATTTGCTATGAGTCTTCCTGGTGTTTGATGTCCGTTTGTACCCATATGTCTGAATTTCTGGTGATACCAGGGAAGTTTTTCTCAATAATTTCCTCAAATAGGTTTTTCATGGTTTTACCTCTTTCTTCTTCTCTCTGAGTGATACCTATAATTCTAATGTTAGTTCACTTCACATAGTCCCAAATCTCTCTCAGTGATTGCTCAGACTTTTTTATACTCATCTCTGACTCTTTGAATGACTGGGGTATCTCAAGAGCCTTGTCTTTAAGATTGGAGATTCTTTCTTCTCCTTGGTTTACCCTGTTGTTAAAGCTTTCTGCTGTGTTTTGAAATTCCCTAAATGACTTTCATTTCTTTAAGTTCTATTATATCCTGTCTTATCATGTCTAGCTCTTTTGTGACTTTTGCAATTTTTTAAATTTCTCAGAATATTTTTTTTTGTTGGCTTTTTGTTGGTTTTCAACTTTTTCTCCAATTCCATTTATCTTATTATGCATCCATTTCTGTCATTTCAGCAATGTCCTGAGGGGTGAATTCCACTACTATCCTGCTGCTCCATCGCGTTCCCTTGGGAGTGTTGAACTATTTTGTTTGTTTCATATTGCCAGGATTCTTTTCTAGTTTCTATCCATCTGGCTCCTCTTCTCTCAGCTCTAGGTTAATAGGATTGCAGTCCACCTGTTCACCTTTTCTGGAGACTCTCTTAAACCCATGGCTGCTGAGGGCTTGTGGGGGGGGGGTCTTGAGTGAAGTCTTGTACCTCGCAGGGCTTCAAATGGCCCAGCAGTATAGCTGGGGACTCAATGGTGGTACCTCGTGGTCAAGACATAACTCTGGAGTGTCAGGGGTGGAGTCACAGGCCCAGTGGGGGCCCTGAAGCTACAGGGGCAGAGCTTTGCACTTGGGCACAGTGAGAGTTGTTACATGAGCTCCACCCCTCTTGTGTTACCCCTGCCCTCCAGGGTCTGGTTGCAAACTTGTGCCTAAACACACTGCCACTTTGTTGCTATGGCACTGTGGGCTGGGATCTTCCCTGCAAGAGGACACACCCTAATCTGACAGTACTGCTTTCCTGTGGATGCATGGGTGCTCCCCCAGATTGCTGTGTCTCAGACCCCCACAGTATTCTCCCATCAGTTCTGCCCACATGGGCACTCTTACCTCCTAAGTCCTGTTCCGAAATCTCCCACTGTGTTCCCCAGCAACCCACTCGAGTCCTGGGAGCATGGAATCCAGCCTGCATGTCTGACCCCCGGTGTTCATCTCCAGGAAATGCTGGAGAGCAAGGAGCTCCCAGATCAGGCACCCCACATCCATTTCTGGTCCTCAAGGAGAAATGTATTGGATCCCACTCTCTATGGAAATCTCAGACTGGAGGATGCACCAGCTGGGGATAGGCAGCTGCTCACCAAATTCTCAGCTCAAATTGCTCTTCCAATTGCAGTGGGCAGGGGAGTGATGGAGGAAGATAAGAGTGTGAATGGAAGAAAGCACGCTCTCTGGCCTCTTGGGTCACTCTCCTTGGAGGGGAATCCACACAGAATGTCCAAGGTCTGGGATCACACAAGTTCTCCCCACAGTTCCATGGTTGCCACAGTGCTCGAGCTTGTGGGGATGGAAAAGCTTCCAAATAACTTGGTAGCCTACTGATCACTGAAGGAGTGTAGAAAGGAGAAAGGTATCCTTCCTTACCCCTTCACTGGGCTCTGAGCCTCTCTGGGTTTGATCCCCACTGATATCTTTTTTCCTTTTTCCTCTTCCTTCTCTGCTTTGCAATTATCTTCTGTGGGGTCCCTCGCAGCCTGCAGTACTTATTCCTCTGACCTGTATGTGAGCCATGTCCTTTCACCCCATCCTTTACCTGAAACCCTTCCTTCCCTCTAGGTTGGTTTGGTAAGTGGTGTCTCTAATTAGCCACTTTGCCTCTGCCTTCATAAATATTCTTTTTTTTATTGTTTTTTATTATAGGGGTACAGATGTTTAGGTTACGTATGTTGCCCTTGCCCCCCCTTCCCCCCAAGTCCCAGTTTCAAGCGTGTCCATCTCTTGGATGGTGCGCATTGCACTCTTTATGCATAAATATTCTTTATTTAAAAAAATCTGTATTGTTCCTGCATGGCTAAATATACTACTGTAACATTTTTAACATCCCTAGAACAGATGTTTTCAAGCATTTCATAGTCAATACAGATGTATTACTCAATCTGTATCCTCAAAGTGTTAATAATTTCATAAGAGAGGAAACCAGCGTCAAAACAAGTCACGGCATCTGTGGCAGCTTATTGGGTAAGAATCCATAGTTACTGTAAGGCTATGTTCTCATCTCTCTTTTTCTTATCTTTCTCAGAATAAGCAGGCAACATTCTTCAAAAATGAACAAACAAAAAGCATTTAAGAGTTTGCTTGTAAAGAAATCTGTTTACTGTAAAGTTAAGGAAAAATGTTAAATGTTATAAAGTTCCATTAGTTATGCTGCTCAACATTGATTTTGTCATTTAAATTATGTGAAGTCAGTGTATATATGAACTATGACTCAATAAACCAACAAGAATTATTTAAATTTTGATTTGAAATTGGGTAAAACATTTTTATCTCTAGTTAAATAAATAAAACACAGACATTAATGATCTTATATTTTAATCTCTACTGTGAACACATTTATTAACTTTTCTATCGTTCCATTTATAAAATGTGTCAAGTGATTATTTCTTATTTTCTAATTAATTTAAACCCTAAGCTAATTGGAATATTTCTAAGTAATTCCCATTTAATTACTACCAAACATGCAAAATATTGCCATGGAAAGAGTCAGACCATCACAAATTGTATTGCTTGAGTTTAACCTCCAGTTCTTTATAATAACAACTATGGATAAAAATCTATTTTTAAATTTAAAAGATTCTACACTAAAGAGAAAATATTTGCCTCACATCTCGCTACAACTGCTCTGTTCAATATCCCATGGCAAATTTTGTCCTTGCAACAAAAAGAAAGATGGATTATTTGTGTCTCATTAATTTTTATGTAAAATTATTCTTTGTTCTCTTGGCTACTTCCTATCTAAATTGGAAGGGAAATAACTAAAGATGTTTTTAATAATTTAATTGTGTAGATTTGCACATCCACTATTTGTGATTAAAAAGTGGATATTGTAGATATACATAAGAAATATTTGGTATCATTTGCTATTTATTATATTCATATTAAGGCAATGACAATGTCGTTAAGACTAATAAGGGGAAAAAAAACAAGGTAAGAGGAAGATACGGGGTGAGGAGATCATTACTGTTCACCATAGACCCAACATTAGCTCCTACATGAAAATGTAAATAACAAAGAATTTATGAAGAAGACCTCAAAGACAATCATAGCAACAACAAAAATAAATAAATGGAACCTGATCAAATTGAAAAGCTTCTGCACAGTCAAGGAAACTATCACAAGAGCAAACAGACAACCTACAGAATAGGAGAAAATATACACTTGTTACACATCTAATAAAGGGCTGATAACTAGAATCTATGTAGAACTCGGGAAAATCAGCAAGAAAAAATCAAACAACCCAATCAAAAAGTGGGCAAAGGACATGAACAGAAATTTTTCAAAAGAAGATAGACTAATGGCTAACATACATACGAAAAAATGCTCAACATCTCTAATCATCAGGGAAATGCGAACCAAAACCACAATGAGATATCACTTATCTCCAGCGAGACTGGCCTGTAACAAAAAGTCCCAAAACAATAAATGTTGGAGTGGATATGGAGAGATAGGAACACTCATACACTGCTGGTGGGACTGCAAACTAGGGCAACCTCTGTGGAAAGCAATATGGAGATACTGCAAAGAGATACAAGTAGAACTACCATTTGATCCAGCAATCCCATTGCTGAGCATCTACCCAAAAGAACAGAAGACATTCTATAAAAAAGACATCTGCACTAGAATGTTTATTGCAGCACAAATGACAATTGCAAAGATGTGGAAACTACCCAAGTGTTCATTAATACATGAGTGGATTAATAAAATGTGGTATATGCATACTATGGAGTTCTACTCAGCCACAAAAAACAATGGTGATACAGCACCTCTTGTATTATCCTGGATAGAACTGGAACCCATTCTACTAAGTGAAGTATCCCAAGGATGGAAAAACAAACACCACATGTACTCACCATCAAATTGGTATTAACTGATCAACACTTAAGTGCACATATAGTAATAGCATTCATTGGGTGTCACGCAGACAGGAGGCGGGAGGAGCAGATGGGTATATACACACCTAATGGGTGCAGTGCACATTGTCTGAAGGATGGACACACTTGAAGCTCTGACTCAGGTGGAGCAAGGGCAATATCCATAACCTAAACATTTGTACCCCCATAATATGCTGAAATAAAAAAAAAGAAAATGTAAATAACAAACTTCCAACATAAACATAGACTTTTTAAAAAATACTAAATTATGCTATATTAACCAAATCCTTCTGAAACCTCTAAACATACTCAAGGACAACTAGTGCCAAAACCAAGATAACTTTTATTTCACACTTTAAATATATTTTACACCTTACTATTTCTTTCAAGAACAGAGAATTTGTTTATACATCATAAAGGTTATTAATACCTGAAAAAATAAATGAATTAAAATGTGAGGTGATGATTTGTATAAAATCAATGATTATAAGTATTACTCTATTAAACAGTTATTAGTATCTTAAATTTAGTAAGAAAAGTATTATGTACTTTTCTTAATATATACCCACAGAAATTGAAAATAAGTTTTATAAACAGTAAGAATAATACTTCCCAGGCTATTTCTCTAAGCCCTATTAAGGGGCTGCTTTCTTCAACAAACTATAAAAGATTCAAACCATGTCTCTTAATATCTCGCTATTGTCATTGTTGAGAGAATCAAGATTATCTAAGGAGAGAGGAAGACATTAGTCATGAAGTAAAATTACTAAAGAAAACATATATCTGCAAAGACTAACATAAACTGTAGGATTCAACAAGGATATATATTAGAGACTAAGATAAAGCTGGAGTCAGGCATAGACATAGAGATGAAGATGGAGATACATTATTAATATTCATTACATTTTACATGACATGTTAATAATATTTATTGAATTAATTCATTAAGCACATGGGGCTTTATTTTTTCCAAAATGTACATTCTCTACATTTTTTGAATCCCTTGAAATTCACATATTCGTATAGATGACAATATTCTTGGTTTAAAATTTGTGATTACTAATAGTCATTATTTACTTCGTGAATTTAAAACCTTAAATAATACAATGATGGCCAAGCGCGGTGGCTCACACCTATAATCCTAACACTCTAGGAAGCTGAGGTGGGAGGATTGCTTGAGATCAGGAGTTTGAGACCAGCCAGAGCAAAAGCAAGACCCTGTGTCTACTAAAAATAGAAAAAATTAGCCAGGTGTGGTGGTGTGTACCTGTAGTCCCAGCTACTCTGGAGGCTGAGGCAGTATGATCGCTTAAGCCCAGGAGTTTGAGGTTGCTGTGAGCTAGGCTGATGCCACAGCACTCTAGCCCAGGTAAAGAGAGAGACTCTGTCTCAAAAATAAATAAATAAATAATACAATGACAAGAAGCATGGTTATTAGGGTTAGAAAGATGAATCTCCCTGCCTTACTTGTTTTGTGAACTCTCTGTCCTTTATTTTATTATCAATATGACAAGAAAAAAATTTAATAACTTACTAAGTTGTGAAACAATAATCAAGAAGGGAGTTCTATGTATATGGTTATTTTCACAAATATTATTTTTATGATTATAAAAATTGAAATTTTTTGTAATCAAGCATAATACTGTAAAATTTCCCCATATTTTATTAATATCAATTCATTAGTTTTCCATAAATAAAAATAAAACCAAAAAAACAGGGAACTTGCTGTAGCCCATGTGAGGAGAGTAGGTTGAAAGAGGATCAAGGCAAATATTCATTTTTTTCTCTGACCTATTATTTTTAACTCTCAAAAATAGCACTTAGGGAACATATAACAGATAAAAGATGTAGAATAATAACATAAAACCAACTTTACAGTTGTTAATAGAAGTTATCAAAAAAGAAATATATATATACACACATGCAAAACACTGAAACACTAAATTAACTAAACCAATACCCATTATATTAGTTATTTAAGGTATCTAACTATGTGCCAGGAAGTCAAACTAACTTAGGATTCCAGTAACAGATATGCTTTGTAAATCAAAGAAATACATGTCAAAGGAAGAAAGACAAAGAGATGTATTTGAACATAGGTGAAATTATAGAAGTCAAACAATTTAATTCCAACTGGTGTTATGAAAATGAAATAGAAAAATATATATATAAGGGAAAAAATCTAATTTAAAGATTTAATAAAAGAAAAACTCAAAGGGAGATATAAATCAGTGAAAGAAAAAGGCATGTTGGTATGGGGAAAAATCAGAAAAAAGTCCACTGCCGTATCTGGGACATAATCTCTCTAAACCAGTAAAATTTAAAAATAAAGAAAACTTCATCATTTAGATGCCAGAGAAAAGAGATATCTTAATACAGAGGAACAAAGGTAAGAATGAAATCAGACTTCTCATCAAAAGTTGTAGATTAAATAAAGCAACATTTTTTAAAATAAAAGGAAAAAAGCTGTCTAACTGGGTGTAATTCTATACCCTGCAAAAATAACTTCCCAAATGGTGGTAAAAATAAAACTTATTCAGATACATAAAAGCTGAGTGAATTAATTACCACAAGACCTGCAATGCACGACATGTCTTAACCCCTAAATTTGACCACTTTCTTGAGACTAATCAGAGCACTGCGGAATGTTTTGGTGGCAAAGGTGTTCACAGAGCTCATCTTTGATCATGAGGAAATTGTCTGTAGGAGTGTTATCCAGTGTGACAATATCCCCTTTGGTGAAGGTAGTCATTGTGCTTTCCTTCCTACCAGCCATGCTTGATGACAATGTACAAAATCATGTCTTTAGTGTACAGTTTGCTCATTACTTTGATGGGAAGCCTTGTGATTTTCATGCATTTTATGAAGCTTTGGTAGATCTCTTTTAGGGACTTTCAGTTTATGCATCAAAGGTGATCCCTGCATCATATGCTGAGAAGCCAGTGGTTTGGGTTTACCTTGGACCCCTACTTAAGCCATTAGAGCCAAAGCATCCAAATGTACCACATGCATCATCCTCATTCACATCTCTGTGCCTACATCAAAGTTGTGGAAGGGTCAAATGGTGCAGCTGATGGTAAAGAAAATATTGGAGGAATTGGAGCTACCAAAGAAAGAAAGAAATAAGACATGATCGGTGCCACTGGACACACCTGATGTACCACTGCCAATCTTCAGACCTAGAGGGAGGAAAGGATAGGGCAGTGTAGCTCACCTTGGCTGTAGCCTTGTCTCTTAACTTTTCCCTACCTGTTAGAACACTGCCATAGAGAAGCAACTGTTAGATTCTGCAAAGGGCCCAAGCTTATAGAGGTAACAGAGCCCAAAGAAAAAGACTAATTTTTGTTCCAAGTAATATATTTAATATTATGGGACAGTCATCATTTTAGCTAATCTTCACAACTTGAAATTTAAAGTGGTTTAGTTATGCAAAAGGTAGAAAGACAAGGACAAAAGAATCCAAGAAATGAGACTCCCAGTCAGAGGATATTTTCCATGTGCACATGGCCCAAAAACTTCTTACCAAGGAAGTGATGGTGACTTAGGTGAGTAATTAGCATGCGGTTACATAGCAAGTCAAAGACTTGCAGTGCAGGAGGCAATTAGACAGGATTGCAAACACAAGAGGGGCATGTAAGGGACCTGTCCAAAATGAGTTGGGGGAACAATCTAGGAGGGAATCGCTGCTATAGCTCTGCTTCTAACAGCAAAGCTCATTAGCTGGAAAATGGTAGTACAGATGAGGAGTTATTTCTTTTAAAAATGCACTCAAATGCCTTTACCCATCCCTAAGACTCACAGTGTTGCACAACTTCAGAGGGCATAATTTACATTTTAAGAAATATGCTAAGGAGGTGCCATTGATATTGAATACAAGGGGAACTGGGTTGTTTGAAGCTATAAAACATCACATCCTCCACTAATATCAGGGCAGCCAAAAAGCACAAATGGGCTGGCAACTTGAGGATGGAAAAAGCACAGGCATCCCAGAGTTCAGAAGCAGAAAAATAAATTTCTCTCTGGAGCCGGGTTGAGTCTAAGTGGCTCACATTTCCGGAGGCAGCCTCCATGGGAGAATAAGAAATTGAAAAATTAAGCCAGTAGCAGTGGTATACACCTGTAGGCCCAGCTACTTGGGAGGCTGGGGCAGGAGGATCACTTGGGCCCAGGAGTTCAAGACCAGCCAGGGCAACATAGTGAAACCCTATCTCTCGAAAAAAATTGAGAAATTAACCACAACATGAGGATTAGTATCAGAGTCCAAGATTAAGGGCTCTTTGAACCTCTTATCTAGAATTCCCAATACCTCTGAAAACCAGAGCCCAAATTACTCTGTTAATTTCCCAGGGTTACAGGAAATGTTTGAGTTTTATTAGGAAGCACCAGTGGCAGTTGAGAGTCTTAAAGTAGCTGCCTCCACATCCCTTTCCCTGGCCTCATGATGTGAGGCCGTGGGAAGGAGCTGATTATCATGCAATTTTAGGGGGCACAGGATGCTTTGGAGAGGGCAATAGGTTGGGCTGACTATAAGTGGATAAGGTATTCCTGCTCTATATATACACTCTGGGACAGGTAATTTACATTTATGGCAAGACAATTTATCAAGCTATTAATTACTATCTCTTACTCTTTGCCAAAGTCTATGCCCAAAAGAATGAAACAGAAATTCTGCCCTCTCCTCTGCAAAATTTTGTGCTTCTGGTCTCAGGAGTTATTAATGGTGTGTATTTCTTGGACTAAACTGAACTCGCTAGGCACTGGTTATAGAACCTCATCCAGATTTTTGTATGGGATGGCTATTTATCTCACTGTGCATGAAAGGGAGATGATAGGGTGGGGGATTGGAATTCTTTCCCACAATCAATACCAAGAACTTGGAAAAACCTGCACTCAGAGGCCAGTAACAGCTACTCTATTACCTTAGAGCATGAAATTCACATAAATTACTTCTTCTGATGAATAACAAAAATCTTAGGCATGTTAGACTTTTTTCCTACTTGAAAACATTAGTATGTTCTTGAAGAGCCTGTTTGTAGAAAGCAGAGGCAGAACCATGAAGACATCTAGTGTTTAGAAGCTCACTTTCCCATTGGAAGAATCTCTAGGCAGTGATTTAATATTAATGTGTGAGTATCTGGGTCCCTATATTGGTGTCCTATAGTAACTTTATTTTCTTTTTAAATTTCTGTATATTTTTAGTGCTGGCCATGTATTATTACATATTGTACTAGACTCTGATGCTTATAAAAGTGAATAAAAAATACTATGTGCCTGAAAATTCTAAGAAGGCACATATAAAGTAACGACAAAATTAAAAAAACTGTCAGGGCAGATTATTTGCAAAAACAAGAGAAGAATAACTAGAATTATTGATAAGAGCATATATATTCCATCTATATTCTGTAGCTTTATAAGCACATATTTCCAATAACATATTATTTTCGATATGTATCTTAATAATATATTTAGTATATATTTTAATAATATTTTATGGTTATCATTAAACAGTATAATTGTGCATATTAAACACAGTATTATTACACAACAATATGGCTGTAATACACAAATATCTAAAAACAAAATATTTTTCTTTGGCATCACATTTTAGTCAAACATACAAACTATAAATAAATATTATCTTTTGGCCATATCATGAAAAAAAGATAATGCATAGTTAATAGACCCATTGTGGCTTGACTTATCTGTATTTGGGAATACCATCCTTAACTCCCTTGTGTTTCTGAGAAAAACTCAGACTAATTATAGAATGAAAACTCAATTGCTATCCTTTTGAGAGTCACAAAATTATTAACTTGTAGCATGAGTATTTCTCTCTGTGTAAAGAATTGGAGTTCTAATTTCATTACTGAAATGGAACTTTCTTTTTCCAACTGGCAGGGAAGATGTATTGCAGGAAAACAATGAAGATAGTTTCTGCGCTTACTGCTGCCATTTGATGAGGATGAATATAAAATTATAAATATGATATAAATATTAGATGGGAAATAGTGATGTTACCATTATTCGAATTATCTTTCATTATTTTCAGCTCACTAATTTTTTATAATCCATGCCTGAAATAGCACTATGCAATCTGCAATATACACTAATTGAAACTGTGTCAGCAGTTAGCATTCTATGAACTTGTCCAACTTTCGGGGTTTTAATTTTAGCTACCACAACCCTTTTGTACCAATACTTTCCCTGTCAGTTTTTACTGATGTACGCAGTATGGTTAACAAATTCCATTATTCTTATTTTGGAAAGTCAGAAGTTAGACAAAGGGGGAAGATTGTGTTTGTTTGATATTTATTTATTTTCTGTTACCAATATTTGACATCATTACTCTAGACTGCAGTTGAGTTGAAGTGAAGGATAAGAAGTTTTTAACACAATTTTAAAATTTTTTTCTTTTACTTGCTGATAACCAAACTATTTCAACTTCAGTGGCCCTGAATTTACTAGAAATTCTAACATAGGGTTAGACCAGACATGCCTTCCACAGATCTTTGCTTTTCTTGCTTTCTCTTCTGTCATTGCTCTAAGAATTAAACACAGATCAACTAAATACTATCCAATGTTACATCTAACCATTTGCTTTATAAATTACATAAATCCAATACAGAATTATTTCTAAGATCATGCAAAGCATATATGTTTCCTTAAATAAACATCTTTGACCAGAGTCTCTTTTTATTTGTATCAAAAATTGTTCATGCATATAAAATGTAAAGCACAAGATTATAGAAGTTTCCTCTAGTAAATAGAACCCTTTTGTGTCACACTGCAATGTAAAAAGAACCAATGCTCTATCCAAAATATAGTACATGTTATCTTTCAATCCTCACAGAGCATGGAAGAAGCCAACCCATTACATAATCAAAATGGCATCCCTTTCTCAAATGATCAACAAACATTGCCTCTAGTTAGGGCATATTTGAGGATCTCTAAATAATAACCATGACTCCACATCTGATCAGTCTTACTTGGGATTATACCCTGGCCCAATTTCTGATTATTAGGTCCCCTTATTTTTAGAAATGTTATTCCCCTCCCCCTAGCCTTGTAGATATTAGCTTGGTAGATATTATCTAAAGTGTTGCTTTTTTCCAACTAGATTTTAGTTTATTTATTAAAACATATTATTTCTTCTGTTTCCCAAATCATGCCTTCTTTTTATTCTTTTTTATTTTACATGCCCATTATTTCTTTAAAAATACTATTTTTCTTTTAAAACAAAACCCTTGCGGTATATGCTTGGTTATTAATATTTTTCTTCTTTTTTAAAGTTAAAAAAAAATACTCAAGGTATGAACTTAACTCCACATAAATGTACCTCCTGTCAAAAAATGTGAAGGTCTGAGATTTTAAGATACTTGCAAGCCAACATGGTTGCCTGCCACAGTTTCATGTTTGCTGGCAGAGACTCCTGAGTCAGAGACAAAAGATTGTCTTAATCAGGGCACAACAAGCACCATGAGCATCAGCATATTTGCATCCTAGCACACAAGCCCCAAAGGGGCAACACAGATAGGCCAGATGAATGCTTGCTTACAGGGGCAGTAGGTTACATTACAGCAGAAACAGATTCAGGCCATGAAGACATTTTCCTTCATGAGGAAGGCTCCAGGGGTGATTTTGAAAAACATCCCCTTACCTATTCTTCCAAAGATCCCCAGGCACCAATGTTGTTGTTATCCCTCCACCATTACAAAATCTGGGTGTCCTATTCCCACAGGTAGAAATTCAACTTTTTTCTAATCATCTCTTGCTCAAATCCCACTCTTTCATTAGATGTCAGGTTCAAGAAAGATGATCATGTTTAGATAACATACAGAAACCCCTTATGTATGTCTCTCACTTTGGCCCATATGTTCCACTGTAGGGGGAACGGACAAGCCATACATTTGACCAAATAGTCATTACCTATATGATCTGTGACCATGCCAGCCTACAAGAGAATCTTGGGGGCTGAACCACAAGCAAGTTTGAATTCTCTAGATCCTCTTGTAGCCTGGCTCCCACCCAGAAGAACTAGGCTGCCTGGAGTTGCTCTTAGGTTAATGAAAGAAATACCATGCCCAGGAATGATTAGGGTGGATTCTCAGAGTCTCTAGATTTATATAGTCCCTACACCTTTTGTCAGTCAGTTTTTAAGGAGGCTATTCCAACATTCAAAATTATCAGATAATAAGGAGTATTGAAAGTCAAGCCAATACTTTGGTTATCTATTGTCAAGTTGCAAATGATACAGAAATCTGAAAACATGACACAGATTAGTTTCAAGGGATGACTAGAGTCATATGCATCAGTTTTGAATGGCAACAGCAAGCTAAAAAGTAAAACTGGTGGTGAGGCACCCCTGATAACCAAAACGGGGTGAAAGATCTGTGTAGTCAAACTGTCATGAGTGGGGGGGGGGGGGGACAATGTCCTGTGCCATATGGCCTCCCTTACAAACAGGTCAGATATAAGCAGGAGTCATAGCAGTTCAGTGGAACCTCTGCGTTATAAATATGCTGACTCTTACGTGTCTGTTCTGTAGTTGCAGGTGTGTTGCCATGTTCAGTACGATGATGGATCCAGGCAGCAGCAGTGGCAATCTGCGTGGTGCGGGCTCAGTCAGCAGATTGATTTCAGCCAGTCACATTGGAAAACAGGCCCTTACGCAGGGGCTTTTGCATTGGTAATTCAATCTTTCTTTGTTTCAGTTCATGGCCCCAAAATGGGTGTCTTTTTTCAGCTAGCCTATAGTCTTCCAAGTGACAGACTTGGAAGTCAGTAAAAAAATAACAGGGTTAATCAAGGGGAGCATTGGCCAAAGCTAGCAGAGTGATGTTCAGTACTGCCTACAAAATGGAGTAACCATGACCGTTTTGGGTTCTGTATAGTTGGTGCTAATGTTGAATAACTGCACAAACCAGAGGATACTGTCAGCTTCCAGCTTAGGTATATCGTCAGTGAATCATGCCCAGGCATTTAGGGAAACTTCTGTGGATTTGCTACCTGAAATTTACTTCAGAGAGCAAAATGGAGAAAAGAGTCTCCCCTGAAGGGATAGCTGCCATGTAGCTGCCACTTTTTCATGTAAAATTGAGATATGGGTAGGGCCAGCCATTTGACAAGCTGGGCTTATTAGACTCTTCCCACCTTGCTAGTCATTGCAAATGAATTGAGCACTCGAAACTGTATGATTATCAGACTAAAAAGTTATAAGGAGCTGCTGCATATGGAATAGGGAAATATAAGCATATAACATTTCATTTCCTACTGATGTAGGAGTCCCCCAGTGAAAGAGGAAAGCCCCCTGAACTTGCCAAGTGGGTTCTTGGCTTCACACTGGAAAAAATTCAAGAGTGAGCCAACTAGTGACAGAAAGTTTATTGAGAGACAGACAGACAGCAGATCCTACTCCACAGACAGAGTAGGGGTCCTTTTCCAAGCAGGAGGGGAAACTCCTTATGGGGCAGTGGTAATCTTTTTAAATCTTTAAAAACCCTGTTAAGAAACAGCTAAACGTGACCAGCATTTTCTTATGGTAAGGCATAAAGGTTAATCATAAACTGTTGTCACAGAAAGGTAAGCTCTAACAGTTTGTAAGGCACCTGGCTTAGTAATTTATCCATCCTTGGGTGGTCTCAGGCCAGCGACTTGCTGGTGACTTGCTGGTGACTTCCCTGTTCAGGTAGGTTAGGTCTTGTATTGGCCAAAATGGCTGCAGTTAGGCTCTCTTGACCTTCCTTTTCTGCCTTATCCCTACATTACTACTATACATTCAGATGCAGAAACATCGGTACACTGAATCAGCCTAAAGCGCTGCGCCCACAAGGTTACATTAGCTTCCCTTCCCACTGTAATCCTGCCCAAATCCTGTCAGTGGAATGTAGGTGCTCCCCCCCCCCATTGAATTGGATAGGAGGATGACTTGGTTATTAATGTGATGGATAACAGAGTAATAAAAGTTTGAGTAACTTCATGTCCCTGGAATTCCTCAATACACTTGAACAGGTGCATGGGGGCCTCGCCCCAGTACAGCTGAATAGGTGTATATGGACTTCATTCCCCTGGGGCATCAGATCCACCCTTAACCATCTTTCTCCTAGAAGCTGAGTTCAAGACAGAGGAATGAATTAGAGATGGGAAATGGAAACAACATTTGTGAGAACCATTTTAAACTGTCTGACTGTAAAAGTGAGAGAGATAGGGTAGGTAACTGATAGGATTTGATTGCAAAAGTGTTTATTTAGCTTAAGATGGAAAAGATATTAGCACATTTAGAAGATACTACAAAGAGATTTAATAATAGAATCTTTATTCCACTATCATGTAATGATACACTGGGGATTCTGGCATAAAGGGTAGGTTTTAGATTCAAAGGAGTAATAAATAACAAACAAATAATCGAATTAGTTCATATGGATTATCTAATTATATTACTTCAAAAATGTATAGTCTCTATTTGAAATTCTACTTCTTTTCAAACAGGAAACCACACATGATTTTGACTGACAGAAGCTTTAAAGCTCTCAAATGTAAGCATGAAATTACATCTAGATATTTCGTCACTGGAACAACTGCTTAAAAAATGCTTGGCCAGCATTAAAATCCACTTAGATGACATACAGACAATTCGCAAATGTCTCTAAACCAATTTGTCTGCAGACCTACCCCCCACCCCCAACCCTACAACAAAGGAAGGGAGGGAGGAAGGGAGAGAGGGTGGGAATGGGGGATTAAGTTTACAAAAATTTAATTTAAAACATTAAAACATCCACAATAATTTATGCATATGCTAAAGGTAAGCAAACTGAGTAAAGATTCAAACACAAGGAGAAAGGGTAAAAGATGGATTGATTAATTAGTTGATCTATTTATTTATAGTGCTTGTTTTAGGGTAAAAATAAAGTATCAATGTAAGAGGTAGTAAAGTCTTCTTATTACTTCTTGCACTTGGGCAAAATTGGTGTGACAGAAGAGAACAAAGACAGGATTATGTAAATGGCATGAATTTTGGCTTTATGAATAAAAGTCTATTAGCTTTATAGAAATAGCTGTGTAGGTGTATTCGAGAGAACTGAACTATGTTCACATGAAAACAAATGGTGAATGGTGTTTTCTAAATGTGAAACTATGCAGAACCCTGCTTTGCAATACCAGGAAATCTGCAAGGGGAGTGCTGAGATCAATGTCATTATCCAGAAGGCATTACTGAAATAGATTTTAAATCCTTTGATGTAATTGCTTGCTGAGTTTGCCATTACAGCAGCTCTATCCTTTTGACTGATTGAGGGCCTTTAACAGCTCCAGTTTTACTGAGACTGCCAACATACTCATGTTGGAATCTCAAAGTTAGACAGATGTTTGATGTTTAATTTAACTAATATGGCACACCATGAGTCAAGAAAACACATTTCGTGTTAATGCCAAAAAAAAAAAAAAAAGGTGAGGGACAGAAATGCAGGCAGAGTTAATCTTCCTGTTTCAGAAGACAAGCCTTTGCTCTTAGAATTATTAACATGAATTCTGATTTGAAAACCCTATGGCATTTTCCCTGCCCCTTGAGAAACACAATCTTGATTCCACTGGAGCATTTAGAACCAGAACTCAATGAATAAATTAACAGTGCGTAAAATCCTCAAGTGAAGTGTAAGGAGCAATGAGAGGAATTTTTGTTAGACATTCCTTATTTTCCTTGATTCCTAGACTAATTCTTGTTCTTTGTAATACCTCTATTTTTCCACAACTACCTATGACAAATAAACAATAATGCATCTAATTAGCTTGTCTTTAAGTTTTCTCACTTCTTGAATAAAGACTGATTTGATCAAAAATGACAAATTTTCTTCATGATATTTTCATTACAGATTGTGGCTAATATAAAACAAACAAGCCAACTATATTTAACACCTCCTAGTAGAAGATATTTCTCCTCAAAAAAAAAAAAAAAAAAAGGATGGTGGCTACACATTTTGTTTAAAATATGGCTAATCCTATTAGCTTCTTTAATATTGTTTCCCTAACATTGTTTGGAGGGAAAAAGAAAAAGCTGAAGATTATTGGCTCAATGTCTTTTTGTCCTAAGTTGTTTAGCTTTACAGTAATAATACAGTTTTACAGTAATAATAGTGTAGGGCTATTAATAATGGTTGTAGGGCTGGTGGTGGCAGCAGTAGTCATAGAATTAGAAGAAGAGGAATTGAGAAATCGTGACAATGGTCTTGACAAACATATGGTAGAGTCATATACTATAACTTGCAGTGTACCTTTACCAATATTATATTTTGTCTTTCATGATCATTTTATGACAAAGGCAGAGAAACTATTATTACCCCTATTGTGTAAATAAGAAAACTGAGACCTGGAAAATGTTGGTGACTTTTTAAACACCATTTGACTGTTAAGTTCAAATCGATGTCATCCAGAGCGCCTCTGTGGCTGACCTTATTCAGTCTGCAGCTCCTCTAGAAGTATAACTGATACCACCACATGGCCAAAGACCCCTACCAAAAATCACATTGTTAGCATAAACTATCTGGCATGGATAAGGCTCTGAGTAAAAAAAGACACTTCTATCAGGCCAGATATTCCACTGGGTTAGAGTTTATTTTCTAGGAGCTGGTCAGAGGCCAAAACTTTCTTTGCAATGTACAGGGTTTAAACAACCCAGGCATGCTGATTAATTCCTACCCCAAATTAGTTGCTCATTACACTTCTAATAATGTTTTCAAGATCTATTTTCCATTCTAATTATGAATGCCACAGGGCAGAGATTATAAAAAATTCTCCAGCTTTGCTTGATAAAATTGCATAGAAATTTAAGACACTAGAAATTAGTGATTGAACAGATGGATCATGAAAATAATTTAAACAGGATAAGAGAAATAAAGAATAAAGTAATTTCTAAGATGAAACTTTTGTGTTATATTATTTTGATATTTTGAGGATAATACATCTTTTTATGTTTAAAACTACTAAGTCCTAACTCTATCTGATTTCTCTAAATTCTGCTTCAATCTAGAATAGTTCCTTTTTCATAATTTCTCTATATCTTATACATGGCTTAAACATTTTTTTGACATTTTCAACATTCTGCTTGAACATTTTCTTAGCCAAATCTACCATTTTCCTAGGCATATTTTATTTTTTCAACATTACTACAGTCAAAAGTTTTGCCAAACTTTCAGTTTACTACATATAAAGACCCCCATCCCCACCTCTCTATCCAGTTACAAAATCTCACTGTCATCAGCCTTTGCTAACAGCCTCCTTAAGATACTCTCAACTTCTACTCTCTGCCTGGTCCCAAAACAATGCTACATGTTATGGTTTTTGTTATGGCAGCACTTCAAATTCTTGTACAAATTTCTATTTGGTTTGGATTTCGCTGCATAATAAACCAGTTTTAGCATCCTAAAACAACAATTTATTATCACTCCTTGTTCTGTGGGCTAATTATAGTTGGTTGAGTGGTTCTAACTTGGAACTTATTATGAGGTTGCCGCGAAATGCCAGCTGGGGCTACAGTCACCTGAAATCTGACTGGGCTCAATGTTGAAGACTTCTCATTCCCACAGCTGGAAGTTAATGCTGGCTATAAGATGAAAGCTCATTTAGGACTATGTTATAGACTGAATATTTGTGCCATCCCCCCCCAAAAAAAGGTACATATTGAAGATGTAACCACCAATGTGACAGTATTTGGAAACAGAGACTTTGGGAGATAATTACGGTGAGATGATTTCATGATGGTGGGGCCCTGGTCTGACAAGATTGATGCCCTTAGTAGAGACACCTGAGCATTCTCTCTCTCTCTCTCTCTCTCTCTCTCTCTCTCTCTCTCTCTCTCTCTCTCTCTCTTTCTCTCAAATGAGGACACAGTGAGATGATGGACTTTCTAAGCCAAGAAGAGAGGCTTTACCAGAACCCAACCAGGGACCTGCTGGCACCTTGATGTCAAGACTTCTGGCCTCCATAACTATGAGAAAATAAATTTCTTTTATTTAAGCCAATTTGTCTATGGCATTTTTTATGGCATCCTGAGCAGCCTAATACAGGCTACCTCCTAGAGCACCTACACATGGACTATGCATGTGATTTGGACTTTTCATACCAGGGTAACAGGCTCCAGACTGAGCATCTCAAAAACAAGTGTTCCAAGAATCTCAGGATTCTTATGATTAAGTGTCAGAAGTGCCATTACATATCCATCAGAGGAAGTGGGAATTAGCCATCTCCTACTGATGTGAGAAGCAGCACATGCTTCGAGGCAAGGAATTGTTAACAGCCACCTTGAAAACTATCTACCATACTTGGCATCTGTGATGTGAGAAATCATTTATTTTTTCCCTCCTCTTGAGTGATCCAATTCAGACAAATCTGGGTAACATGGGATCAGGAATAGGAGAGTAATACAGTGTCATCCTTGTAATATCAGGCAATGGTGATCCTGGTAAAGGTTAAAGAGTCAGGTTTAGCAGACATTTCTTCTAGATAGTATGTCAAAGAACATTTTTTAATCATGTGCCATATTCACTGTTTAGGTCAAGTTTTAAGGTATTTAGTGCTGTCATATTATTAATGAGCTATATTTCCTATATTGGTTTAAATATTGTCAGGGGAACCATAGGATGCCTCAATGCCCCTTTATGCTATGATTTTACCTATGTTTTAGAACACTTATCTCTAAATAGTAAGTTTAATAATAAAGACTACAGAAAAGAATTTACTGTACTTTTTAAAAATTATATATATGTGTTTTTTAATTTCAGAATATTATTGGGGTATAAATGTTGCATATAATGTATATAATGCCCTCATCACCAGCCAACATCATATTGAACCAGTAAAAATGGATAGCATTCCTGCATAGAACTGGAAAGAGACAAAGTTGCCCTCTGTCACCACTTCTATTCAACATAGTGCTGGAAGTCCTAGCCAGAGCAATCAGACAAGAGAAGGAAATCAAGGGCATCCAAATGGGGACAGAAGAGGTCAATCTATCACTCTTTGTTGACCATATGATCTTATATCTAGAAAAGCCCAAAGATTCTGCCATGAGACTACTGGAATTGATAAACAAATTCAGCAAAGTCTCAGGTTACAAAATCAATGTACACAAATCAGTAGCATTCCTAAACACCAACAACAGTCAAACTGAGAACCAAATCAAAGACTCAATACCTTTCACAATAGCAACAAAGAAAACAAAATACCTAGAAATATATTTACCTAAGGAGGTGAAATACAGGGAGAACTACAAAACACTGAGGAAGGAAATAGCAGAGGATGTGAACAGGTGGAAAACCATACCATGCTCGTGGGTCAGCAGAATCAACATTGTTAAAATTTCTATACTACCCATAGTGATCTACAGATACAATGCAATCCCTACTAAAATACCAACATTATTTTTCACAGATCTAGAAAAAATAATTGTACACTTCATATGGAACCAGAGAAGTCTCCATGGAGCAAAAGGAATCTTAAGCAAGAAGAACAAATTAGGAGGCATGAATTTACTAGACTTCAAGCTATACTACAAGGTGATAGTAACTAAAACAGCATGTTTCTGGCACAAGAATAGAGACATAGACCAATGAAACAGAACTGAGAACCTAGATATAAAACCATCCTCATATAGCCATCTGATCTTTGACAAAGCAGACAAAAATATATACTCAGGAAAAGAATCCCTATTCTCTTCTACTTCAAAAAGAAGTGTTCCATTTTGTTATTTATTATTCTAAAATGTTAATTATATTTTCATTAATAATTTTCATGGAAAAGATTGAGCAGCAGATCTACAATACATTTTTTTCCCCATTATTGGTGATGTTGTAGCAGGAGGATATGTCCACAAACCAATTTTTATTCGTTAAAGTCCTCCTCATCTATGAATGCTCAGTTGTCTAGGATTGTTTATGGTAAACAAACCTAGAATCTATGGATAATGTTTGCCTGGAAAAATGTTCTGTGTGCAGAGTAACTATCTGTGTAAAATGGAAATATTTCTTGACAGAGAAGGCTGTCTTTGGTATAAGTAGCACAGTCCTGTACAGTACTTAGAGACAATACATATTAATCTAAGTCAGAGCATGTCTTTAAGGAGAAAAAGGGACTGAAAATCTATTGACAGTCAAGAATCTCTCCCTTTTTTACCTGTGCCTCATGATTACTCATATCCTCGAAACTTGTAGTAAAGTTAAGATTGGGTAATTTCTTTGATTTATCTTGAGTCCAACTTGACCATCTGATCTTTTGCATTACACTATTTCAATTATATTTATTGACCATTTATTGACTGACAGGTAATTAATATATTCATTTAGTTCAGTCTGTTAAAGAATGTTGAGAAGGTTTAAAACATGAAAGAAAAAGACAAAGCTGAATTTAATATTTAACAGATTGAAAAACAGCAAGACTGATCAGTCATAATCTTCTTTGAGTAAACTACTGATCTTATACAGGGTTTGGGGAAACATGAAGTGCAGGAGTGGTTAAAGTTCCTAAGGCTCATGTTGGCTGACACCTTGTAAGGGAGCATGGTTGCTGGGTTGATGTACTCATCGATTAGTTGCCGTCGGAAGTGTGTTTATTTAAATTAGTCTTTTCCTGATTGGCTGACTTTCCTAAATATGGAACTATCACTGATTTGTTGACTTTAAAAGGTACACTCGCTGATAAAAATGCTACTGATTAACTGAATGGATCTAAACTGTTTCCGATGGCTGTTTGTTACCATGGCTCCAGAACAGTCAGTCTTTCTCTTAGAGTGTGGGGTTTTATTCTCTAATCAAAAAAGAAGGAAGGAGGGAAGGAAGGAAGGAAGGAAGGAAGGAAGGAAGGAAGGAAGGAAGGAAGGAAGGAAGGAAGGAAGTGGGAAAGGAACAAAGAAATTAATTCTATGTTTGGGATTGTGAACCTTAGGTATATGCATTTGCAGACCTCTTTCTAAGACATATACATTAACTCACAAATGCTATACCAGGGGTTCAGTGACGTGCTTCAAACCATTCACAGATGGGCCTCTAAATATTAAACAATATGTAAAACACATCTTTATACAAATAAGATACAAACTGTCATAGCAATGTCCCCTGAAAACATTTTTGAGCTGCTGACTATATGAAACATTGAGGTGTATAAAGAGATGAAAGCATATCAAAATTCAACTTGCCAAAAAAGAAGCATTTATAAGAAACATGAGAGAATTTAAGATCTGTAGGTAAACAATTTGGCAAGTAAACAGTTCTACTCAAATATATTTAGTGGGCATTAGAGTAGGCCCTAATGCAATACATCCAATGTCCTTGTAAAAAGGGGAAATTTGGACACAGAGACACACATGCTACAGGAAGATGCTATGTGAAGATGAGGATGGAGATCAGGGTGGTGCTTTTACAAGCCCAAGAATGCCAGTGATTGCCAGCAAACCACCAGAAGCTGGGGAAGTGGCATGGAACAGATTCTTGGAGCACATTCTTCCTGACAGCCCTACAAAGGACGCAACCCTGCCAACACTTAGATCTCAGACTTCTAGCCTACAGAAATTTGAGACTGTGAGATAATAAATTTTAGTTGTTTAAGTCCCCAATTTGTGGTACTTTATTATGGCAGCCATAGCAAACTATATATCAAAGTATATATAAAGTAACAAAGTCTCCCAATTAAAAATCTTCCTTTAACTACTTAATGAAATCTCACCCCAGGAGTTTCATTTATTTAAATCAGAATGAAGTCACTCTTTCTAAACCAATGGCCAGGAATGAAAACAACTCAAACTATTATCATTTATGTATGCTATAAAGCAATTAAATTTCATCTTCTTTCATGCAAAAAATGGTTTTTTTTCTATTATTAAGCCCAGAAATGACAAGTTTACTAGTGGGTGGTCTATTGCAAAAGCAGAGTCAAATTAATTCCACAAAACTTGCTTAATAAAGTCCCATGTTCAGGCCAATAAACAGAAGCTCTAGGTATGGTGCATCCCGAAATTTTTTGTTTTTGTTTTTGTTTTCTTCTCTAAACCTAAACTCCAATCCTTCAAAATGAGAAATCTGGCAGGCCACATGAGATGCTTTCAGTTAAGCATTTCATGCCAGTGCTTCATTATATAATCGATCAACTTGCTTTCAAGCACAATTCAAACTATTGACCATATTCTGATAATGATTTGATTTATAAGGGTTGTATTTCATCCTCAAATATGGCCATTATTACTTTGTTCACTCTATACCCACATCACAGTCCTCCATCAAGAGGGAAAATCGAATTGCTCTCCCCTTGACCCTTGGTTGGCCTTACAGAATTGCTTGACCTGTATAATGAGGCAGAAATGGTGTGCTGGGAATCCTTTGTAGCTTCTCGCTGGGCTTCTGGAATACTGCTTTGGGACAAAACATCTGGGAAGCCAGCTTCCCTGTTCTGGAAAATCCAATAACATGGAAGAGCCATACACAGACACAAGAGCTCCAGTCAACAGCCCCAGTTGAGCCACATCCAACAGTCATCATCAACTGTCCACCATGCCAGTGAGCCATCTTGAATGACCAGCCCAATTGTGTCTCCAGCTGACTGCAGCCACATGAGATCAAGTGAGAACACAGGTGAACCCAGAGAGCCCACAGAACTGTGAGAGATGATAGTATTGCTGTGAGCCCCTACCTGTTGAAATTGCTTGTTACACAGTAACAGATAATGGAAAAATAAGGTCGGCTCATGATCACTCCATGCCTAAGCACTATCTGTATAAACAGACTCCACATATTATTTCCAGGTATCTAAAAGCAAAACATTTTTCGCCAGTGTATTCTTTGTAAAATCCTGACCTCTCCTGATTGGAGAAAGAATCTATCTGATTGATTGGCACAAGAAGTAGAACTTTGGAAACTAGTTAACCTTTAATTTAAAGGAATCATGTTTTAAAAATACGCTTTGAAGTATTATTTTATTTAACAAATACTTTATTTTTTACATCTATAGCTAATTATGGCCAGTGTAATTTCAAAAACAAATTATTATCTCATGCAATGGCTAACAGTTGTTTTATGGAATGAGTCTGAATGTCTGGGAGGCCCTTAGAGCTTGCATGAACTTGAAAAATTAACTTTTAAACTTGTTTTCTCATCCCTAAAATGAGAATTATAATAGCACATTACTCAAAAGATTTTAGTGAATTTTAAATGATAGCATAAATATAAAGCATGTAACATGTTGCTTAGCACCTGATAAGTACTGATTAAATGTTGCTTATTGTTAGTTTCCAGCATATTAATAACTAAGGAAATGTTAGAAGCATGCAATTAAACTACTTTCCAATATGTAAATACACAATGAAAGAACAGAGTTCAGTATTATAAATCTGTCATATTATCTGTCAGTGATCTTTGGGGGTCTCACTCAAAGTAGGAGAGAAATGATTGTTAGTTTGTGTGTGTGCGTGTGTGTGTTGTCAGGGAAAGAAATATTGTGTCTCTGATGCCCAGAGTTTTACCAAACCAATTTTCCAGTGTAGTTCTTCTATGACTAAATTATTTTATTTAAAGTAAGAAATATCTCTACTAAATGTAAAAGCCTCATATTAAATTTAACTGTCCAGAGAACATTTATTTTGTATTGGGATTAGAAAATATTGAATAATTGAAAAATTGAATAATTGAACAACTGAATAATTGATCTATATAATTGAATGGATTTTTTTCTAAACTCAAAGGTATATGTTTTTAAAATTCTTACACCAGAAGCTTTTTGTATAACTCAAAGTGTGCCTTCCATTCTCATTTACTTTCATTGAAATTTTAAAATCTTGGCTTATGGGTAAACCCTTGTGTAATTAATATTAGGTATGAACTGTTTTCTTCTTTGTACATGACTTAATCCAAGTCACATAATTTTCAGGATCTTTGTCTCTCTAATTTGTTTATAAGGACACTTCATATTTGCTTTTATTTCTCCCTGCTCAGAACTGAAAAGAAGAAACAATACTCTGGATAACAAGGTAGTTACACATACAGATATTGGGTAATAGCAAATGTTGGGAAGGCTGCTATTACAATAAACTCCTAACTGGTCTCTCTGCTTCAATTCTTGGCTCTTCAATAAATTCTCAACACAACAGCCAGAGTCAGCCTGTGAAAATGAAAGTGAGGTCTTACCACTAATATGACCTATCCAAATAGCTTTCCAACTCACTCAAAGTAGGAGTGAAAGTCATTATAATGGCCTAAGGGTCCTACATTGCTGCCACTCACCCCTGCTCCATTACCTTTCTACTTTCATCATCACTATTGTTTCCCAAACTCACCCCACTACAGCTAGCTGACTTCTTGATTGTTCATTCAATTCCCCAGACAGATACCCTCTCACTTCACAACTTTTGCATTTGCTGCTCCCTCTGCTTGAAATGCTTTTCTTTTTCACTTATTTAAACTCTCATTTAGTTATGTTTATTTATCACTTCTTTATGACATAAAGACTTTCTAGGATCTGGGGATCCAACAGTGAAAAAAAATTCAAAACTCACTCCCCTCATGGAGCTTATATTCTAATGGTGTCAGTAAATAAGATAAGATAAATAAGATAAGATACTATAGGTAAATAAGATAAGATACTATATGTAAAACATAATATATATAATATATTATAATATATTATATATTATACATTATAATATATTATATAATATATTACATATATTATATATATATCCTATATATATATAGGAGATACTATATATATAGTATATCATGATAAAAGCTACATGAGATCCAGAAGATATTATGATTATGAACAGGCATATAGCCTACAATGTAGATTTAAAATACATAATGCCAGATTTTTTTAGAACTATGGAGAAAATAACAAATTTGGTGAGAGATTTTAATACTATAGTCAGAAAACGACATATAAAAAGAGTAAGAAAAAAATGTACAATGTTTAAATGCATAATTGAGACTCTTAAACTTGATAGTTATATCCCAAAATTGTGCTGATTTTCTTTTGGTATAAAAAAGAAATATTTGTAAAACAGTCAGCTATAAGTGGTTTACAAAGAATGCCTTGGTAAGTTCAAGAAAACCAACATTCCATGTTTGTCTTAGTCCATTTTGTTTTGCTATAACAGTATGCCTCAGCCTGGGTAATTTACAAAGAAACGAGGTCTATTCAGCTCATGGTTCTGCAGGCTGGGAAGCACAAGAATCATGGTGCCTGCATCTGCTGTGCCTCTGGTGACGGCTTCCATGCTGTCCCTCAACATGGAGGAAGGTCAAGGAGAAGCAGACAGTGGGAAAGGGCAAAAGCTGAGGGTGTCCTGGCTTTATACAACTCCCTCTTGAAGAACTAATCCATTCCTACAAGAAATAATCCAGTCTTACCAAAGCAAGAACTCACTCATTACTCCAAGAATGGCATCAAGCCATGTTTGAAGGATCCACCCCCATGACTCAGTCACTTCCTACCAGGCTCCACCTCCCAACACAGCCACATTGGGCATCAAATTTCAACATGAGTTTTGGGGGTATAAAACAAACTGTATCAAACTATAGCAATGTTGTTTGACCATAGGCAATAAAAACATAAATTAACAAATAGGAAGTAAAAGCAAAAATCAAAATAAAATCTATGTACTAACCTTAAAATATATACTAGTAAGTGACCCATGAGTTTAAAATGGAGCCATTATGTAAAATTCAAAATACTTAGAACTAATGAAAATGAGACATCTGTATTCTAAATCTGTTAGGCAGCTAAAATAAACTGAAAGGAAAAGGTATAGCTTATTGTATCTATTTATATATATTCATTGTCACTTTCATCAAAATTCAAAAAAAGTGAAGATTATACATTCAGATTTATACATTAGAATAAAGCTCCATAAACAGCTGTCATTTTTGAAAAATTAATGCAAAGACGTGAATTAACCCTACCAGATATTAAAAATATACTGAAGATCACTATAATAATACAATGTAGTATTGAGACTAAAACCCTCAAAAATATAAAAATAATAAAACAATTACTATTTGGTTATCAAACTATTTAAGAACACCAAAAGTATAACTTCCAATCAATAATAATGAAAATATTTTAAGGTTTTACTAAATGCCAACCATACAGTGCTTTTAAATTAAATATACAAATCAACTGCAACATTTAAAATTATTCACACAGTAGTAATAGCATCCATGGTGTTAACTGCTTGACTTTGAACTGTCATTTGCAGAAATTTGTACCACAAATTAGAGGCAATAGTCCATACAACAAGAGCCTTTTGTTATTTAATAGAGCCTTTCGATTCCAAAGAGCAAAGAACTCAACAATGTCAAATACTTGTATAAGCAATTGAGATATGTATCTCGCAGAAGCTGAGTATTTCCTGGTGGTTTTCTATTTGTCTCTGATGAATAATTTTTATAAATGAACTCCTTGATCATGCTAGGTGGTAGTTGTTTTCCTCTGAAAATATTAGGTTTCTGTTACAGCTTTTTTCATTTTGATCAAGTGTATTCTTTTTACTCTTTGTCTTGAAAACTGTATTATATGACCTCAGAAAGGTTTCAGGCTATTTAGGAGATCAAACTTCCACAAAGCTATAGAAGACTTAGTAATAATGAAATTTTGTTGAGTGCCAATTGACTATTCTCCATTTGTCTAAATAATTTTTTAAAATTATTGATGGAAAAATGGCCCCAATGGACTGGTAGCTATACCCACTACCACCACACATTTCTTTAATATCCCTTCACTGTTATTCTTAGTTGGGCATTTCATGAATATTTTTTATTGATGATGATTGAACACTTTTTACAGTTTTCAGCCTTCTTTATTTTTTTTTTAAACAAAGTTAAACAGATTTATTTACTGCATGACTTTTCCAAACCTTTAAAATGCTAATGTGCATTGTGAGTTGTCAGGGTTCCTACTGACATCTCCTGGAAGATGTTCAGCTGATGAACACAGTTTGGGAAACAGTCACTAGTACAAACTGCCAACTCCAGGTTTAAGAAAGGAAGAGACCTAGTGTTATGACCGAAAAGTGAGGTGACTGTGGTAGAGGTTAGGGGATTCAGTTATTAGAGGGGCCTCAATAAGAGGCTGAAGGTGGAGACTCAGGATAGTGCATCACTGGTCACTGGTCCTTTCCGCAGCTGTGGCTTTGTGGACCGGACCAACAGTCAGAAGAACGATGTTTAAAGGGAGTGAGACCATTCTTCCTACCATTTTGAACTATTTCTTCTGTGCTGGAGCCCCAGGAATCTCCCAATAATCCCTTTCCCTTTCTTTTTTCTAATTTTATTTCAGCATATTATGGAGGTATAGATGTTTAGGTTACGTATGTTGCCCTTACCCCGCCCTTCCCCCGAGTCTGAGTTTCAAGCATATCCATCTCTCAGAGAGTGTGCATTCCACTCTTTGTGTATGCATATACCCGTCCCCTCCTAACGCCCTCCCCCTCCCCCTCCCCCCTGCCCGACGGCCAATAGATGCTATTCTTATATGTACACTTATGTGTTGATCAGTTAATACCAATTTGATGGTGAGTACATGCGGTGCTTGTTTTTCCATTCTTGGGATACTTCACTTAGTAGAATGCGTTCCAGCTCTATCCAGGAGTATACAAGAGGTGATATAGCACCATTGTTTCTTAAAGCTGAATAGTACTCCATGGTATACATATACCACATTTTATTAATCCACTCATGTATTGATGGACACTTGGGTTGTTTCCACATCTTTGCAAATGTGAATTATGCTGCTATAAACATTCGGGTGCAGGTGTCTTTCTTACAGAGTATCATTTGATCTTTTGGGTAGATGCCCAGTAACGGGATTGCTGGATTGAATGGTACTTCTAATTGTATCTCTTTAAGATAACTCCGTATTGCTTTCCACAGAGGTTGCACTAGTTTGCAGTCCCACCAGCAGTGTATGAGTGTTCCTATCTGTCTGCATCCATGCCAACATTTATTGTTTTGGGATTTTTGATAAAGGCCAGTCTCACTAGAGATAAGTGATATCTCACTGTGGTTTTGATTTGTATTTCCCTGATGATTAGAGATGTTGA